>JAWPHD010006481.1:0-144368 GCA_037043455.1 Cyrtodaria siliqua
GCTTTAAACAAGATTGTGGAATTTTTATGACTGAACCTTTTGATCCTCAGGGTTTTTTGGTCGTACTCTAAATTGACATTGTTTTGGCTGCAACTTGAGATTATGTAGTGTCCTGTACATTCACTATGTATTGTCCTGTACATTCACTATATATTGTCCTGTACATTCACTATGTATTGTCCTGTACATTCATTATGTATTGTCCCATTACATTCACTATGTATTGTCCTTTACATTCATTATGTATTGTCCTGAACATTCACTATATATTGTCCTGTACATTCACTATGTATTGTCCTTTACATTCACTATGTATTGTCCTGTACATTCACTATGTATTGTCCTGTACATTCACTATGTATTGTCCTGAACATTCACTATGTATTGTCCTGTACATTCACTATGTATTGTCCTGTACATTCATTATGTATTGTCCTGTACATTCACTATGTATTGTCCTGTACATTCATTATGTATTGTCCTGTACATTCACTATGTATTGTCCTGTACATTCACTATGTATTGTCCTTTACATTCACTATGTATTGTCCTGTACATTCACTATGCATTGTCCTGTACATTCACTATTTTATTTGCTCATTTGATTTAGCTTGTGGTATAGTGCGGACCTAAAGTGCCATAGCGTTTGGGTTCTGAGGTTTCTATAGTGCGGACCTAAAGTGCCATAGCGTTTGGGTTCTGTGGTTTCTATAGAATCATTTTCCCCATTTTTAAATTCCCTTTTTTTAACTATCAAAGACAACAACTATGTAATGCACGGGTGGATTTTTCTCATTTGCTCTTCATTTAAACATATCTACATAGACCATTTTTCGTATTTCTTTCAATTAAAATTTGTTTGGAAATCAGAAGATGTTTTAATATACTTAAGATATTGTGTAAACAAGCTTAAAGTATATTATTTCTAATAATCAGGGACAATAACTCTGCAATGCAGGCGTGGTGTTTTCTCATTGTCGAACAAGGACAGTAACTCTACAATGCAGGCTTGGTGTTTTCTCATTGTCGAACAAGGACAGTAACTCTGCAATGCAGGCGTGGTGTTTTCTCATTGTCGAACAAGGACAGTAACTCTGCAATGTAGGCCTGGTGTTTTCTCATTGTCGAACAAGGACAGTAACTCTGCAATGCAGGCTTGGTGTTTTCTCATTGTCGAACAAGGACAGTAACTCTGCAATGCAGGCGTGGTGTTTTCTCATTGTCGAACAAGGACAGTAACTCTGCAATGCAGGCTTGGTGTTTTCTCATTGTCGAACAAGGACAGTAACTCTGCAATGCAGGCGTGGTGTTTTCTCATTGTCGATCAAGGACAGTAACTCTGCAATGCAGGCGTGGTGTTTTCTCATTGTCGAACAAGGACAGTAACTCTGCAATGCAGGCGTGGTGTTTTCTCATTGTCGATCAAGGACAGTAACTCTGCAATGCAGGCTTGGTGTTTTCTCATTGTCGATCAAGGACAGTAACTCTGCAATGCAGGCGTGGTGTTTTCTCATTGTCGAACAAGGACAGTAACTCTGCAATGCAGGCTTGGTGTTTTCTCATTGTCGAACAAGGACAGTTACTCTGCAATGCAGGCGTGGTGTTTTCTCATTGTCGAACAAGGACAGTAACTCTGCAATGCAGGCGTGGTTTTTTCTCATTGTCGAACAAATCGAAGATCTTATTGAAAGAAACCATGAAGTTCAGTGAAATTGGGAAACCATTATCTAAAGTGAAAGTTTGCAAGCATATGACTGACAATGTCCCATAACATAAGCTCTTCTGGCCTTTAGCCAATAAAGCTAATAGTTTGGTAAAGAAGATAGTGCAAGTGCAGGTTACCAGGACAAGCATCAGTGTTACAATCCATGGTTTCTGTAAGCAATCCAACACAATCAATGCCGCCATTTTGAGGGGCGGGGTTTGTACATGTTCGTGTTCTTCTCTGTTGTCCAGTACCGCATGCCTGAGAACATGTTCCCCACTGTGTCCACTCCGTAAGGCCGCCATCAACTTCAAATACATAGCAATATTACTATATTATGTATATATAAAAGTCGAACAGGGACTGCAGCTTTCAAGGACCACAGTCAACCAACCAAAAACACAACAATTGTATTTCTATAACTCATACAAAAATAACGTCTACAGTAAAATAATGCACTTAAGATAGGAACGTCATCAGATAAGTTATATTTATAGGATGATTTTTCGAGTATGTGCGATTTATACTGCTTCTCGAGGGCCGCAGGCCCGAGAGTGCACTATAAGTCGCATGGTAGAAAAATATGCTATAAATGTTTTGTACCATAGCCATTCAATGCCGGTAATTGACATTTTGATTGACAGGTTGTGGGTACACATTACAACTACGCGCGTGTATCATTGGGTAGACCATGGTATAACTGCCGAATCTGTCATTTATAGCACGGCCGAAATATACCAGCAGTTATAGCACGGTTTAGGCTCAGACCTTCAGGTTTATGAAAAGTATATCATAAGCAAGAACAAAGGAAATCCATTAGAGCTATGGTACAATCAAATGTTACTGGTTAGTTTTTCACAATATCATGCTAATGGTGTACTTGTTGGTGGTAGTGGTGATTAATTAATTATTGGTAAAGTTAAAATAACTACTTACTTGGACAACCGTCCGTATTGCAGCTTTGTTCTTCCGAGGCTGCTCCAGTGCAATTAGTGCCGCCATTTTGAGGGGCGGGGTTTGTACAGGTACGCGACCTTGACTGAGTCCCGCCGTCACATGTGACAGGACACGCTGTCCATTCTGCCCAAGCGGAATATCCTCCATTAACTTAAATTGAATGTTTAAAAAGAGAAATTTAAATATGTATCATTTTTTCTATCGGTTTCTAGACAAGAAGGGTATAATTTGCTCTTCTGTTGATTGTAAACATTTCTCATATTGCATAATTTTAAATGAAGCACTTTAAACGTTCAAATTCTATAAAAAGCAGATGTATGCCAAGATGTCACATATCCTTGATCTGTAAGTGGAACTAGATGTACCTAGAGCAGATGTATGCCAAGATGTCACATATCCTTGATCTGTAAGTGGAACTGGATGTACCTAGAGTTTAAATGCCACTGGAAATGCAACCTTAAACGTTTAGATGTTTCGCATGATTTATAAAGATAGATGTCAACACTATAAAAAGCAAATGTATGCTCGATGATCTGTAAGTGGAACTGGATGTACCTAGATTTTAAATGCCACTCAACATAATAATGACCAAGACTTAGTGTGCCGTTATAGTGGTTACGCTACACGATAAGGAAACTGATTTAATACAACAAACGAAATATGAAACAATCAAACGATGTTCCCACCAAATATCTGCTAATTAAACTAATGGGGAAAATGAGATTCTCGGAAATGACAGAAGTAAATCAAGCAATGAGTAAGGTTTTTTATTTTTCGTCTGATGTTTCTCTTTTTCCCTTTAGAGTGCAATTATTCTGGGACATTGATATGTCATCTATTGCTTTCTATTATTGTGAAGCAGTCTCCCCATAGTACTACATGGTACTCCAGTCAAGCTACTGTGCCACTACTAGGCTACTGACCAACTACATGGCTTCTTCTAAGCCTTTGCCGAATAAGCTTCAGTGTAAGACAAGCATATCATAGCGACTCGTTGAGCAGTAGTCAGAGCAGGTAAGTATTTGCTCAAAGTATTTTTTCTGCAAAGAAATGTAGAACTCACTTGGACAAGCATTTAGAGAGCAAGCTGTAGTTTCGATACTATCTCCAACACAACTACCATTCCCTACAGTTCCAGAACACGTTCTTGTTCTCGTGAGACTTCCATCACCACACGTGACACTACAATCGCTCCACGCGGTCCACTCTGTATACGTACCATCAACTATAATGCAATTGTATACAATAACAAAACGATAACAAGTTAAATTAATGAGCAAACATAATGTTTTTGTTGGTGTCAATTCGCTAACTGTATGTCTTATGAAGTTAAAATGTCCGGACAAAATCACATGTTTGACAGGTTAGCACATGCATTGGCAAAAATTGTGAGGACAAAGACATACACTGGTCCCCTTGTCAGATTAGTTGGGGTGCACTTGACCTGGTGGACCTCAAAGTTCCTACGCTTATGTGCATGGAAAGCGACTAACTTTAAGCCCACAATTAACAGTTAAAACACAATTTAACAGTTAGTATGATGATTCTAATGTTCGAATAGCAAGTTCTCTAAATTTAAATTAAAACGTATGATAGACAAAATCCTTTTATCATATACTCAGTTGCAAAAGAAAGTGGACACTGAGTTTTGTTTAGATTTAATTGTATAAAGTGTTTTTAGAATTAAATTGACATTTTCAAAAATTAATATGCCATGTTTGGTACCAAAGTTTTTATCATTCCATTGCCAATATCATGTTGTCATTTTTTTATCAATAGGTCGAAACATTAAGGGAATGCCGCTTGATAAAGAGGATAGGGTGTAAAGTAAAATGTTCAAACTGTCCAGTTTCTTTTGCAGCTGAGTATATTACATATAACATTTGCAAAAACAGTACTACATGTATTGCGCTTCATACCCTTATAACCTGTGATCGTGCAATGTCCAACTTGAAGTGTGTTACTCTTCCATGTTAATCTTCCTGTTCATAGGTATAATATAGTCGGTCATTAGCAATTGGCATTAGGTAGTCCTACCGAGTATAAAGATGTGTATGTAAGGTAAAAAAACTCACGATTGGCACACGTGTTGCCATAGTATTGCCCAGGACATATGCATCTGTAGTTTCCTCCTATATCTTGGCACGTGGCACCGTTCTGACAAAGTCCAGTATAACAATTTGCCATGTCTACAATAGAGATAAAGGATATTAAACGGTGATGCCTCGCGCGTTGCGTTTGAGTATGTATTATTGTAATGCATGTTTGTAATGCATGTTTGTATGGCTGCGTTCTGTGAATTATACACTTCCGGTTCGACATGTGTTTCTACTTCATGTTGTTTTTGTAACTTGTCATTTGATGGTCCAGTTTCTTACTGTTGAGATAATAACCCATAATCTACCATCCCAGAAGTCCATATAGTCATGTCACGACGATGTCGACGATTGAATTGAATTGGGGGTTTATGGCGCACCAACACATGAAAGGTATATGGCGCCTAACAGGAATGAACATACCAGGGTCATCCTCATTGTACATCGAGATAAAATATGTAGAATGGGCCTCGAACCTTCTCACCTGCAGAACTGCAGAGTTGCTGCAAATTCTATTGTAGACACTCCATTTACGCTGGAGCCACGTTTATTGTTTTTCTGCCACTGCTCTAGTGATTTGAGCATGGTATAAACCTTTAATGAGCATGAACAAAAATGACAGTATACGTCATATAATAAGTAACTAAAATAGCGTCGTTCTCAAACAGGAAACCTTAATTAATGACTATTGGTCCCCGTCTTTAAAAATCTTCTTTTTTTAACGGTGGTGCGCTTATAAATTTGGATGATGTGATAACATGGCTTATTTTATTTAGAAATGACGTCTCGTCTGCTCTCGTTCGATAAATGGACTATAGTATGGACCAATTTGTTTTACATAAAAAAGAATAACTTTGAGTAAAATTGTACCAAACTTTTCGGATTTAAAGGGCACAATTTCTGCCATCTAAGTATTCTTTCTGATATTATATGATTTTGACTTAATGACATGTACTATATGGTTGACATTGCTCATACCTACCTAAAATATGCATTTGGTTGAACATTTCACTTGACCAATCCCATCAATTTTGGATCTTTTTTTAAAAGATGGCGGACCAATAGCCCCTATCTTTAACCAACTTGAACATTCCGTTATTGTGAAGCGTATAATAAACGATTAACCACATGCGGAAGCGGAAATATATGTGTATGGTTTATTCCAACGTATTAAAACTAACGGTCTAATATTAACAGAAGAAACACTATTAAATGTGTCGATACAACTTTAAAATCGTTCCACCAACTTTTAATGTATTCACGGTGTGCCAAAATATATATTCACACCCAATTTTAAGACTTTAACAAGTTGGCAGTTGACCTATCTTCAAAAGTATTTCAAAGAACATGATTCACGTGTTTCAAACATAACAAAGGTTTCTCAATATCCTATTGATCAAAGGACGTACAAATGTAATATTACCGAGAAAAACAGCGAAGGTGTCTGCTTGTTGTGCCGAAGAGGAATCTAAAAGAGAAAACAAATGTATATATATATACTTGTCATACTGCAAAGAAAATTCTCAGGATTTCATTGGTCAATGCGCCGTAGACATGCTCATGTCTCGAGACGTGAACATAGGACGAATTCCCCGTAGGTATCCCATTACTCCAATACACAAAACAAAATGGCGACGATAACGTTTCCGATTCGATTTGGAAACCGCCGATTGTTTCCTTCCTATCGCTTTTCTGCGCTTTCCGCTGTGTGTAAAAGTCTGAAATAATCGTAAGTGTATTATTTTTGGCAATTTTACAGATAATAAAACATTAACATAGTGATAAAATACGTTTGTTTTATTCAAAAATCCGCCAAATTTAACGACGTTAGAGCGATGACGTCACGAAAGTAAACAACGTCTAGTTAGAGGCACGTTACGGGGAAATTGGCGCAATAAAATTGAAAGCGTGTCTTTGGCTGTTTATTTTCTTAAATAAATGGTTACAACTTTGAAGTATGACAAATTCGTAATAGTATATATATATATAAGATACATCACTTAAATATCAATATAATCAGTAGTGTTATTTTTACTGATCCCTGGGATCAACGAGCCCAATATAGATATCTTTGGGATCAACGAGCCCTTGGGATAAACGAGCCCAATATAGGTAGCTTTGGGATCAACGGGCCCAATATAGGTAGCTTTGGGATCAACGGGCCCGATATAGGTAGCTTTGGGATCAACGGGCCCAATATAGGTAGCTTTGGGATCAACGGGCCCGATATAGGTAGCTTTGGGATCAACGGCCCGATATAGGTAGCTTTGGGATCGACGGGCCCAATATAGGTAGCTTTGGGATCAACGGGCCCAATATAGGTAGCTTTGGGATCAACGGGCCCGATATAGGTAGCTTTGGGATCAACGGGCCCGATATAGGTAGCTTTGAGATCAACGGGCCCAATATAGGTAGCTTTGGGATCAACGGGCCCGATATAGGTAGCTATGGGATCAACGGGCGTGTGTGTGTGTGTAATTCTAAGGTTTATAGTCCGTCCGCCAACGAACACGTCAGGGTCTACCTGACGCGATGGGCACAATAGAGTCTGGACTTTGGGATCAACGGGCCCGATATAGGTAGCTTTGGGATCAACGGGCCCAATATAGGTAGCTTGGGATCAACGGGCCCAATATAGGTAGCTTTGGGATCACCGGGCCCAATATAGGTAGCTTTGAAGTAGAATACCAATAAGCCCGTGCTAGGTGAGAGGTGTTGCTTCATACATTACCTCTCAAGAACAGACCCAATAAAACCGAGTCTGCTACTTCCTTCTCTTGTTTCTAGAGGATATCCTTTGACAGTATTTATTATAACATATATTTACAGCATTTATTTTATTTATCTTAATCTATCCGATCAGAAATGTAAACTTATAATAACCTTTAGTTGTTTAGGGTATAATAACATAATTGTCAGCAATATAAGTAACGTGCTTGTAAATTCTGCTAAAACATGTTTTGGCACAAAGCAAAATAGTAAGTCTACATACAGCACAAAAAACACCCCTCCAACTTGATTTGATCCAGATTGTAAAAAGGCACGGAAACAATTTCGTAGAGCAAAATGTATGTATAAATAACTTAATAATTATGCATATAAACAAAATTTAAATAGGCAAAGTAAAGGCTATAAAGGCTATTAGTCTCTTAAAAACAACAAATCCTGCGGTATTGATCAAATCGTCAACGAACATATAAAATCAACCCTTCATTTAATGATGCCAGAACTTTTTAACGTGATATTTGATACAGGATTAGTACCCGAATGTTAGACAATCAGCATGCTTAAACCTATATTCAAACAAAAAGGGGATATCACTGATCCGGAGAATTATCGGTCGACAACCCTTTTGAGTGCAGTTCGTGTTCAGGTATTGTATTCCATAACTGTTCTTTGCTTTTATTGATTTAAAAAGGGCCTTCGATACAGTATAACGAAGTGGTCTCTGGCTTATAAACAATAATATAACGGCAAATGTTTGAACCTTATTAGAAACATGTATAGCAATATTAAATCATGTATATTTGTCAATAATATTCAATCAGATTTATTCAGCTGTAATACAGGAGTTCGCCAAGGTGAAAACATCTCGCCTGTCCTGTTCTCGCTATTCTTAAGCGATCTAGAATATTATATAAGTCAAACTGCCCAAGGTATCCAATGTGAAAATCACAGAAAGGACGAAAATCTAAGATGCTTTTTCAAATATTTATATTGTTGTATGCGGACGATACCGTCTTATTTGCAGACTCTGCTGACCAATTACAGAGTTCATTAAATGCTTTCGAACTATATTTTAAATGAAAATTAACCATTAATACAAAAAAATACTCAAATTGTAATTTTATCTAAAGGTAACCCTAAAAACGTCTTTATTTTTAAAATGAATACAGACATTATTGAAACTGTATCTGAATATAAATACATAGGTATAGTTTTCATTAAAAGCGGATCATTTATTAGTACCAAACATCATGTTGCAAACCAAGCTACAAGAGCAATGTTTAGTTTGTTAAAAAGAGCAAAGCCCTTACTTTTACCAATTGATATGTAGACTGGTTATAAAACCTATACTTTTGTATATGGGGTTTCGGTAATCTACATGTTATAGAAAGAGTACAACTTAAGTTCTTAAAATATGTCTTAAATATGAAAAGTTGCACGCCAAAGTGTATGGTTTATAGGGAACCTGGTGTTTACCCTATTAAATGTGATATTTTTGCTAGAATGGTTTTTTCTGGACAAAACTTACAGATACTGAATCAAACAAGTTATCTACACATATGTATGATATACTGTACAGTCATTACAGGTTAAGCCCAAACGCCGGTTCCAATGTGAAATTCCAATGGATAAAAATGATTAAACACATCTTAATTGAGTGTGGGGTCAGTGGAATCTGGAACACACAATCATACCCAAATCCTAAATGGCTCATAGCCGCATGTAAACAGAAACTCACAGATTTATTTATAAAGCCATGGTACGAAACATTCTAGTAGTGCTTATAATTATATAATATTTAAAACGTCCTTTCGGTTCGAAAATTACCTTTTGTCACAAACGAAATGTTTGATAAATTATCGGACAAGAAACAGCAAGTTACCAGTTAAAACTGGTCGATGGAATAAATTTCCTTTCAATCAAAGAGTGTGTCCTCTATGCTCCTCAGAAATAAGAGACTAATTTCATTACCTTTTCAACTGCATTTGCTTCAAAGAAATACGACAACAGTAGCTAAAACCATCGTATTATGCAAGACCAAATGTTTGTAAGTATGAACAATTAATGAACAGTAAAAACATTATAATTTTAAGAAACGTGAGTAACTTTATTGCCCAGATTTTATTTAAAAGCTTAACTCTCCCTTCAATTAAGGGAAACAAAAACAAAAAGTTTAAAGATGATACTGCATCATATAATATGTATTAGTTAGCGCATGTGACTAGGTTAATATGTATTAGTTAGCGCATGTGACTAGGTTAATATGTATTAGTTAGCGCATGTGACTAGGTTAATAAATCTTACAGCTCTCGCGGTCAAAGCGTTCATCATCGCCATTTTGATTTAAAATTGTGTATGTTTATAAGTATCAATTACGAAGTGAAGACCAATGTCGTTGACGACGAACCGCATAATTATGTTTTGTAATATGCACATATAATGTTCATATACATTCCTATTGAAGCCTGTTTGTATATAACTATGTTGTGTAACCCCATGTTGCCATTTACTCTCGGTAAGTTTTGATAATTCTAAAGAATCTATAGCAAATACTCTCGGTAACTGATGCTAATTCTAAAGAATCTATAGCAAATACTCTCGGTATTAATTGATAATTCTAAAGAATCTATAGCAAATACCCTCGGTATTTATTGATAATTCTAAAGAATCTACAACAAATACTCTCGGTAATTGATGCTAATTCTAAAGAATCTGTAGCAAACACTCTCGGTAATTGATAATAATTATATAGAATCTATAGAAAATACTCTCGGTAATTGATGCTAATTCTAAAGAATCTATAGCAAATACTCTCGGTATTTATTGATAATTCTAAAGAGTCTATAGCAAATACTCTCTGTAATTGATGATAATTCTAAAGAATCTTTAACAAATACTCTCGGTCTATAGCAAATACTCTCGGTAATTGATGCTAATTCTAAAGAATCTATAGCAAATACTCTCGGTAATTGATGCCAAATACTCTCGGTAATTGATGCTAATTCTAAAGAATCTATAGCAAATACTCTCGGTATTTATTGATAATTCTAAAGAATCTATAGCAAATTCTCTCGGTAATTGATGCTAATTCTAAGAATCTATAGCAAACATTCTCGGTAATTGATGATAATTATATAGAATCTATAGCAAATACTCTCGGTAATTGATGATAATTATATAGAATCTATAGCAAATACTCTCGGTAATTGATGCTAATTCTAAAGAATCTATAGCAAATACTCTCGGTAATTGATGCTAATTCTAAAGAATCTTTAGCAAATACTCTCGGTAATGGATAATTCTAAAGAATCTATAGCAAATACTCTCGTTAATTGATGATAATTCTAAAGAATCCATAGCAAACACTCTCGGTAATTGGTGCTAATTCTAAAGAATCTATAGCAAATACTCTCGGTAATTATTGATAATTCTAAAGAATCTATAGCAAATACTCTCGGTAACTGATGCTAATTCTAAAGAATCTATAGCAAATACTCTCGGTAATTGATAATTCTAAAGAATCTATAGCAAATACTCTCGGTAATGTTTGATAAATCTAGAGAAGCTATAGCAAATACTCTCGGTAATTGATGCTAATTCTAAAGAATCTGTAGCAAATACTCTCTTCAAGCAATTTTTTACTCATGGAACTAGGCTATATACTTGTTAGTGTATCGTCAAACGTGTTGGAGAATAAGAACTGGGGAAGATCTGATCTCGCAGAGCAGTTGCTGTCTATGTCCACAACAGCAAACATTCCGGTCATCGATACGGCGCTGCAATCTGGGGCCTTCCCAATCATAAAACGGAATGTTGACGAATCACTGAAACGTAAAGACAAATTCAGAACCATCTCAGTCAAGAGCATTCCACAGTTGTCAATAAACACGCAGCAATAATAATGGCGCAATAATAATAATGTCGACGCATTTGTGGACGTGATGTGCGCTATAATATAGGAGTACCTGCTTGGACTTGTTTTACTGCATTCTTTTCGAGTATTTCTTTAAATGTGTTTCTATTTTGTGAAACATCGTTTTTTGTAAAGGAAGAAATGTTGTGGATGAACTATGCATTGTATTTAAATAAAGAAGCACGCGTCACTAACCCTAGTAAAGAGCATGTGTAGGAGCTTGCGCTGGCTGTAGTTCTATCTAGTCCTGACACCGACGTATATAGGATCCGACCACAATCTAACCAGTCTGTACTGCTGCTGCCTGTGGCGTCGAAGACGACATGAAACACCTCAGCGCCGTCCTTATATGCCGCAATTCTGACCTGTGAATAAAACGCATGGGAATTATCAAGATATATGTATTCACATGTATTCTCCTCATTATAGGTGGGATAGAGATTGGAAAGGTCCGCAACGAACACACATTAAAAAATGGCTAAAGAACCCAGTAGATATAAAATCTCCAACAGGAAATATGGCATTCAAGGATCCCAGTCAACCAAAAACTCGCATATAAACAAAGAACAAATGAAAGGAAATGTATATGACAATAAACGGGACAGTGTAAATACATCCCCGCCAGGCTATATCCTCTTACAAACTAGGCAGCATTCCTAGACATTAAAACTCAAAGATGATCATGTATATATGAATAAAAAAAAAAGTCCAAAAAGCCATAAAGCTATATAAGTTGTTTTATATTTAGTTCTATCTCGCATATTTACAGAAGTGGGAAGGTCCGCAACGAACACACCTTAAAGAAAAGGTTAAATAGAAAAACAAGTAGTCAATTTTACCGCACGTATGTACAAAGTTGTCCACTGGTCTATGATAGACGACTTGAACGTGGCTGTTCCTGCACTGAGACTCATGGCGTCCTCGTCATTCTCATTCATGCTACCAGTTTCTGTCCACAGGGTGTATACACTGGACTTCGGAGAAACCGAGCCACTGGCAGAGACTTTCAGAGCAAGACGCCAGCCTGTGTACACGGTAATATCCATTGATTAGTTTAACAAAGGTACTAAAACATAATAATGATTTTCGTAACAACCATTCAAAATTCATAAACAATAGTATTTCTGTCAATGACTGGCTTTAATCATTGTCAACTATCTGCAACTGTTTACACACATTATACAAGCAAACACCTTTCAGGCCAAAGCATGCTACCAAGACAGCGTCTCGTGTATGACCAAAGTGTCCGTCATTATGTTCACAAATATAATAGCAAAACAATTGATTGCATGAAGTGGATATTGAAAGGGGTGATCATGTTGTGTTATGAATGCAGACACATTCTTTTCATAAAGGTCATCTTTATTTGTGTTAGTTTTAAACTCATTTTGAAACCCTTTCCTCCAACCACTAGTGTATGCATATTCATGTATTGCGTAGACAGTTTTGATTTCGTTCAATTTATCTTTCAGTCATTTCAGTCCATTGTTTTATGTTTTGGTAATTTTCGTCATCGTGTTCTGACTTATATCAACATCAGAAACATCGGATTTGTTCTAGGCGTTTCCTGAATTCGCTGGATGGTCTACAAACATTACTTTATTGAGTTGTGCTGTATCACAGAATCAAATATCGTAACTGTCATTAAAGCTTATCAAAACAATAGCAATGCCCTTCAAACTTACATCATGTATTAGTGTCTGGATTTGCAGATTTACTTACAGCGAACAGGATAAATTCGATTATAAGAAGAACTAAAATTCTGTTGTTGACTTTTGGTGCTTTTGTTTAACTCTCAGTATAATGTTGTGCTTTTCGATAAAGATAAAGGTAAACAATTTTAAAAATAGGATTAGGCTTGGAAGGTTTAGTACCATGCTTTTATAACGACACTATGCGTCAACTAAACTAAACTAGCATTTACTTAGTGGTTTGAGTGATCTCCCTTTAATACACGTGGAGATATGATACACTTTTTAAAATTACAGTGAGTGAAATTATACCATGATCGCGAGTGTATAAGTGCGTAAAGATGCATTTCGCAACAAAAAACAATCACTAATAACTAAGGCAATGTCTTACCTTTAACGAAAACTGCCATGACATCTGCAAACTGAAAATTGCCTGAAAATACAAATTATACAATAGAAAGTGAAATGATCCTTTATATATTTTATTCAATAATGCTTGGTTATAAATCTATCATTTCACCAGTATTTCACATAAGACAAGATAAATCTACCATTTCACCAGTATATCACATAAGAGAAGATAAATCTACCATTTCACCAGTATATTACACAAGACAATATAAATCTACCATTTCACCAGTATATCACTTTCGGATAAGACAAGATAATGAATAAACTCATCGATTGCTGTTTAAATATGAATTCATTATCAGAAACTAGGCATCAAATGAGCATGATTTATCTACTATAGCTTGAGCTGTCGTTTCAGTACATGTCGTTCATTCATTAGTATTTAATTCTACGTAGTTTGCATAGAAGTGAAAACGTCCGCAGACTAGGCGGCGTAGAATGTTATTTTTAGAAGCAGGAACGACTCATTAAAACACAGTAAACCCCAAAACACGCAAAAACGACAAATATGAATGGCAATGTTAAGAAGGAATAAAGGCATATGACGTCAAAAACACAAAAAAGGGTTGACAATAGGGCTACCGCCTTGGAACGGTCAGTGGCAAAAAAGGCCGCTGGGGGTTTAAACCAGGTTCTAGGGTGCATCAAACCTCACACTTACCCTACTATCATCCCAATAAACCGGGACAGTGTAAATGAAGAAATCCCCGCAAGGTCTATTCTCTAACCAACAAGGCAGCATTAAAAGGCAATATAGAAAATAAAAAACTTGCTACTTTCAGATATTGTTTATGCGCGTTGTGTCAGAATAATCCTCTCTTCGGTATTTATTGCAGACGTGAGCGAGAGTTTGGTGTAAATATATATCTAAGTGTAAATGAGCAAAGATGGAAGTTAACATATACTGAAAGGAAAAAGAAACGCAGGGTGCGTATTTCCGCTATATAGTGTATGTTTAATATGCTACTGCTAATCGAATGGTACAGGGCTACATTAGGCCCGTCCTTTTAGAAAGAAGGTTTAAACAGCACTGAACACACCAATGGTTACCCCTTTAAAGTTTCATTATCGTCAGAATGCGCATTTGGCTCAAGCAGGTGAGCAAACTTAGGCTTTAAATGTTGCAATCACTTAACATTAAATACAGTACTGAACTGGCTCAATTTTTCAAAGAGGAACTTCAGCATTTATGAATTTCTTGTTACAACGTGTACTGTGATTAAAACGTCAACAACATCACAGTTGTGTCCTTTCTCTAACTGCACTTTTTTTTTTACAAAACATCTTGGGATTTCCTTGGAATATATATGGAATTAAGTGTGCAGTATATGCAATATATAGCGGAAATACGCACCCTGCGTTTCTTTTTCCTTTCAGTTTAGTATTACATCACCTCATATGAATGTTATTTAATACCATTATACGACTATACACTAAAACACTCACCAGGGTTCACAGCCACATCAGTGCCTTCATTGTACTGAAAGTATGGTTTCTTTTTGGGGTTGACGTCCCAGCTGCATGTTCCATTGTTCCTTGGTTCCTTTACCAACGTCCAGCCCATCTGCTCGGCGTCGCCGCACCCGTTTATATCTGCTATACTCTGTATCTGCCAGTTACGGTTTGAATCACTGTCGATAATAGGCATACATATATATATATATATATCTAGCAGAAAAATAAAAACATTTACGAGAACACCTTTCTCAAACACTGGATCCAGAAAGGATGCTAAATGATAGAATAACCTTTTCAAAATTCGATGTGACAAGAGTGTTAAAAACAAACAAAATAGTCCTAGCTATTCATAAGAATATGAGTACTGTAATTGTTTAGGTTTGCTAGGATTTAGTTTGCATTTTAAAAGTTGCCCCGACTATAAATCCGTAGTGTTATAACTTACTGGTCCTTTGGGATCCACAAGCCCAATCTGCGTGGCTTAAGCCGGTGCTAGTGAGCATGAGAGGTGTTACACCTTATATTACCTCTCATGAACAGAATCAATAAAACCGAGTCTACTACTTTTCTCTCTGTTTGTATTTGTTGCTTCAAAGAGATTCCCTTTCAGTATTTATTGTATATGCAATATTACGTTTTATATGCAAATAGTTCGTTCTTCATGCTTTAGATTGTCTTAAACAACTTTAATATAATTATACTATTTACAACAAGCAGGGATAAATACAACTGTTTCCATTTTTATTTAACTTAAGTCTGGTCTGAACACGGAGTTGTATTATAACACATGGAACAAATTAGACTCGACCATTTGTTGACTTTTATTTGACGCATTTCATCGAGGTTGTACGGTTTATTGCTTTTTGTTCTAGCTTCTGCCAAGTTATTCAGTACTGACTGTGTTTCGTTCTAGGCTTTGGTTTTTACCCATGGTATTAACCCTTTTATGTTTGTGGTGTCGAATATTTTGTTTCTATTGTTTTCCTTGTATCATGTTTAATACGAGTTTTAGGTTGACTGCGTGAATGCTTCATTTCGAATTCGTCTTGTTCGTTCCATCTGTAATACAACTTCGTGTTCAGACCAGACGTAAGCTTAATGAAAATGGAAGCATTGTATTTATCCCTGATTGTTGTTAATAGTGTAATTAGATTAAAGTTGTTTACGACAATTTAAAGTATGAAGAACGAAGTATTTGCTTTGCGTTGTTTTTGTTTGGTTTTTTTTAGAATAAAAACATATTTTAACGCATTATTTTCATAATATCAGTTAATAGACATTAGCATGCGTTTAAAATAACATTACATTACACATAACATGACATTACACATTACATAATATAACACATTACATAACATTACACATAACATAACATTACACATTACATAACATAACACATAACATAACATTACACATAACATAACATTACACATTACATAACATTACACATAACATAACAGTACACATTACATAACATAACACATAACATACCATTACACATAGCATAACATTACACATTACATAACATAACACATAACATAACACATAACATAACATTACACATAACATAACCTTACACATAACATAACATTACACATTACATAACATAACACATAACATAACATTACACATAACATAACATTACACAACGTTTCTTTGCATTATTAAATAATGTAAATCTTACTTATAACTCAAGGCTTACTACTGCATTTATGTAGGTATTGTGTATCCAAGGCTAACTACTGCATTTATGTAGGTATTGTGTATCCAAGGCTAACTACTGCATTTATGTAGGTATTGTGTATCCAAGGCTAACTACTGCATTTATGTAGGTATTGTGTATCCACGGCTTACTACTGCATTTATGTAGGTATTGTGTATCCAAGGCTAACTACTGCATTTATGTAGGTATTGGGTATCCAAGGCTTACTGCTGGATTTATGTAGGTATTGTGTATCCAAGGCTAACTGCTGCATTTATGTAGGTATTGTGTATCCAAGGCTAACTACTGCATTTATGTAGGTATTGTGTATCCAAGGCTTACTGCTGGATTTATGTAGGTATTGTGTATCCAAGGCTAACTGCTGCATTTATGTAGGTATTGTGTATCCAAGGTTAACTGCTGCATTTATGTAGGTGTTGTGTATCCAAGGATAACTGCTGCATTTATGTAGGTATTGTGTATCCAAGGCTAACTGCTGCATTTATGTAGGTGTTGTGTATCCAAGGCTAACTACTGCATTTATGTAGGTATTGGGTATCCAAGGCTAACTGCTGCATTTATGTAGGTATTATGTATCCAAGGCTTACTACTGCATTTATGTAGGTATTGGGTATCCAAGGCTTACTGCTGCATTTATGTAGGTATTGTGTATCCAAGGCTAACTGCTGCATTTATGTAGGTATTGTGTATCCAAGGCTTACTACTGCTTTTATGTAGGTATTGGGTATCCAAGGCTTACTGCTGCATTTATGTAGGTATTGTGTATCCAAGGCTTACTACTGCATTGCTGTAGGTATTGTGTATCCAAGGCTTACTACTGCATTGATGTAGGTATTGTGTATCCAAGGCTTACTACTGCATTGCTGTAGGTATTGTGTATCCAAGGCTTACTACTGCATTGATGTAGGTATTGTGTATCCAAGGCTTACTACTGCATTGATGTAGGTATTGTGTATCCAAGGCTTACTACTGCATTGATGTAGGTATTGTGTATCCAAGGCTTACTACTGCATTGATGTAGGTATTGTGTATCCAAGGCTTACTACTGCATTGATGTAGGTATTGTGTATCCAAGGCTAACTACTGCATTTATGTAGGTATTGTGTATCCAAGGTTAACTACTGCATTGATGTAGGTATTGTGTATCCTACTTACTACTGCATTGATGTAGGTATTGTGTATCCAAAGCTTACTACTGCATTGATGTAGGTATTGTGTATCCAAGGCTTACTACTGCATTTATGTAGGTATTGTGTATCCAAGGCTTACTACTGCATTGATGTAGGTATTGTGTATCCAAGGCTTACTACTGCATTTATGTAGGTATTGTGTATCCAAGGCTTACTACTGCATTGATGTAGGTATTGTGTATCCAAGGCTAACTAATGCATTGATGTAGGTATTGTGTATCCAAGGCTAACTATTGCATCTATGTAGGTATTGTGTATCCAAGGCTAACTATTGCATTTATGTAGGTATTGTGTATCCAAGGCTTACTACTGCATTTATGTAGGTATTGTGTATCCAAGGCTTACTACTGCATTTATGTAGGTATTGTGTATCCAAGGCTTACTACTGCATTTATGTAGGTATTGTGTATCCAAGGCTAACTACTGCATTGATGTAGGTATTGTGTATCCAAGGCTAACTATTGCATTTATGTAGGTATTGTGTATCCAAGGCTAACTATTGCATTTATGTAGGTATTGTGTATCCAAGGCTTACTACTGCATTTATGTAGGTATTGTGTATCCATGGCTTACTACTGCATTTATGTAGGTATTGTGTATCCAAGGCTAACTACTGCATTTATGTAGGTATTGTGTATCCAAGGCTAACTACTGCATTTATGTAGGTATTGTGTATCCAAGGCTAACTACTGCATTTATGTAGGTATGTGTATCCAAGGCTAACTATTGCATTTATGTAGGTATTGTGTATCCAAGGCTTACTACTGCATTTATGTAGGTATTGTGTATCCAAGGCTAACTATTGCATTTATGTAGGTATTGTGTATCCAAGGCTTATTACTGCATTTATGTAGGTATTGTGTATCCAAGGCTAACTATTGCATTTATGTAGGTATTGTGTATCCAAGGCTTACTACTGCATTTATGTAGTTATTGTGTATCCAAGGCTAAATATTGCATTTATGTAGGTATTGTGTATCCAAGGCTAACTACTGCATTTATGTAGGTATTGTGTATCCAAGGCTTACTACTGCATTTATATAGGTATTGTGTATCCAAGGCTAACTACTGCATTTATGTAGGTATTGTGTATCCAAGGCTAACTACTGCATGTATGTAGGTATTGTGTATCCAAGGCTTACTGCTGCATTTATGTAGGTATTGTGTATCCAAAGTAATAACATAAATGCATTATGCCTTTAACTATAAAATAACATAATAGTAATAAATGAATAGTGACAAAGGTAAGAGTTTGTTAAAAAGAACATCATCCACAAGACAACTTGACAACTACTGCCATAGTCACTTCTTTAGGACTATGATTGTATATCTTCTCCATAATATTATATTCATTTTAGTTTCGGCACTCTTTACTCTAGTTTCTTCCGCGTGTTTATGCTTGATGATTTTGACTCACCCGGCAATAGAACAGACGGCAAGATCCGTGCCCTTTTTCAGGCTATCACCATAGCTACTGTACAGAAGTTTATCTTCACTGAACCATGACGTCATGTCTGTATTGATTCCATCAAAAACTACAAATGCTTTCTCTACACCGCCCTTGAACATGGCGAATTTCACCTGAGCAAAGATAACATTAAAGAACATTATTTGGGTAAAAATTATACTGTACATTTTCAAAACTATATCGAGGATCTTACATGAGTTACTATGCGTAATTGACTTTAATAAAATGATAGGATACGATCGCGACTATGCTGAGTATAGTATCCTTAAATATTCAAGAGTTTATAAAGTCAAAAATGCAGTCACGAATGTAAGATTCTGTTTATCGCATGACGACCCGTACGATGAGAAATAAAGATTCACTGTAACGTTGTTTATTTACCTTTTACTAGGCCACAGAGTGTAAGAAAAATCATGAAGTCGTAGAAGTATCATAACTACAGTAAATGCTCTGGGAGATTACATCACTTATTGTAGGTATGCCATACCTCTAGGATCACACTTGAGGCTGCAAGCCTCTCGTGAGATCCAGCAGATAGAGCATGTCCACTCGAGGTGATAAATCTGTCTAGTAATAATCATATTGTATTAAAGGGACACACGGCAATCTTGATTTTTTTAAAAACTCTCGGCGTCCCATTTGTTTTTCTACATAACATGTACTTGTTCAATAATTAATATGAATTATAAGAATAAAATAAAGCAAATCGTTTTTTTATATTACGAACTGTTGATAATAGTGCACTAATAATATATTTAAGCCTTTCTTTTATAATATGTGTTGAATGTTTAAGTGCTACTTTGAAATATCAACCCGATATAAATGGTATACGTGTAAGAGACTGAATATTTATTAAACCATTATGCGGATGACTCCTCTCTTTTTCTAGAGGATGATGAAACATCATTAAATACTGCTCTTTAGACAGTGCTCAGGTTTAAAAGCAAATTTTGACAAAATCCAAATTATATGATATGGATAGGAGCAAGAAAAGGTTGTCGCGAAAAACTTCATACTGATAAACCAGTGATCTGGAATTATAAAGGAGATTTAAAAATTCTAGGAATAACTTATAACTTAGATAAAGACATCTATTTTATAAATAATTATTATGAAAGACTTAATAAACTGAAAAATCTGTTAAACGACTGGTCTTTTAGAAATCTTACGCTTATTGACAAAACAACAGTTATCAAAAAAACTTGCACTTCCCATCATAATTGACTGCCATAGGCCTAGTATGTTTAAATTCATTGCTCTCCTTCAGTCAACAAACAAAAAAAGATGTTATCAATTTTAGTAAATACATCTCAGAAGCTTTCTCTTTAAGACGTACCATGATAAATAACTTATAATCTCGTTCATCCTCACTATAATACAATTGTTCTATTGTACCGTATTAGATATTAGATTTTGATTCCTATATATATATTTATTTTTTTTCTCCATGATATAATTCCTTTTTTTCTTCTTTTTTTCCATATTAATGCATAAATTAATGAACCTGTACTAATCTTGTTATTGTGGTCAAATTATATTTGTAAAATGTATGTTTATATGATGAAAAACTATGTAATAGTTTAAGTCAATAAAAATTATTCTTCTTAACTGTCCTTCCTGACACATCACATTTTCCAAGAATTTCAAAATATTTACTTAATTTCTTAGGATAAGATTAAACGAAGGACTATAATAAATTCAATAACAACGGTGGTCTTAATTTTCGACATATAAAATCACTAAGCCAGTCATTGAAATTATTATGGGTTAAAAGACTTTCAGATCCTGAAATATTCTCACCGTGCTAAATGATCTAGACGAATTTGGTGGATATAAAGTGTAGTATCTCCATAAAGATGGAATTAATAAAATAGCAAACTATCTAAACAGTTTTTTGAAAAATGTAATGCATTCGCGGGCTTGTGTTAGCATGCATTACAACACAGATAAACTGTTCACTGCTACGATGTGTAATTATAAGATTGCGTTATCAAAGCGAAAAGCTCAAAGAAACTGTTCATTGCTACCGTGCCATGTGCAATAATGAAAATCATATATAAGAGTCGCAGCCGCAACGGCAACGAATAACAGGTAACAATCCCACCCATGACATGTTTACGACACGGGTCGTGGGTGGGCGAGTGATGGCGTGTTGGTGGGAGTAACAAATCAAACAAAAGGTAACAGAGACGTAACCTATTAATCTACTTCTTGTAGCGTCTCCGTGGCCGACTGGTCAACGACGTTGCGTTGTAAACCTTCGCCTCTCAAGGCTGCGGGTTCGAATCCCACTGGGAACTCGACTTGTAAGTGAGGAAGTGTTGATTCTTACGGATGGCGGGAGGTGTACAGTACTGGTTAGACCCAGGAAAAGTGGGTGGTCTGCCCCCACCACAAAAATATCGACCGTCATATATAACCTGACATGTGTTGAAAATGACGTGAAACACCATACAAACAAACAAACAAACAAACAAATAAAGATCTCTGCAGGTAACAATAAATATTGCTTCACGCTAATGGTATGGGCAATTTATACATGTGTAAACGTGAGGTATAAAAAAAATTAATATGATAATTTTGCGATACGTGGGATCCTGTTGTGATGAGGGCGAAGGAAAACAATCACCTTATTTCGTCATTCGATACAGATTGTGGGTAACATAAAACAGTAAATAATTAGTTTCTGTACTGTTAAAATAACAACATTTCGCCAATAACACCTTAACATAATAAGCCTCGATCTTATAATTTCAATAACTTCGACATCAACGTGTCAAACCTATACAATATGGTCGAAATCAATAGATTACTTCACTGCGCATGTGGAGCAGTCTATTGTATCAGCTGTGTATGTGAAAATATCAATTTAAACTAAGGTAAATCTATATTTAGATTCTATTATTAATTGATTCTATTTCAATTTAAAACAAATGTACTAATACATACACAAAGAATGATAATTAACATAACATACTACATCTTTTCATGAACACAACCATTGAATAATGATGGAATATCAAATTTAAAGAAATTTGTATAACAGTGTCAACAAACGTGTCACCCCTATCATTCTTTGGCGGGAAAACGTACACACCCGAAACAAACGTCTATCTGTGTAGAAACGGAACAAGCGCCAGTCGGTATACAATCATAACTCTGATCTTTTTGGCCCATGATTGGAAAATAAAGTTATTCTATTCTATTCGAGGGTCAGAGAACCAGACTAAACGGAAACAAGCAAATGAGTATATAAACTAGCACACGGAGGTGCAAGCCAATTAGTAAATCGCAAAAAGAGTCAATGCATGAGCGGCAAACACAATAAAGAAACCAGCTGCATAGATTCACTTCAATTAATTTCAGGTCAAAGATACAAATAGAAGTAGGTGCATATATTTATATTTTTCACAGTTCTAAGCATAGTTTTAGTACTTATATACCATAGTCAGGGTAATATCACACAGAAGGCTTTACATATCACAGTGTTCCATATATCACAGTCAGTTTTTGAATTCAAAGTTAATGAGAATTAGAGAATATATCAGAGATATTTAAAAAATAAAACGCAAAATACTGGTTTCTTGATCTAAGGATGGCCCATAAAGCCTAATTTTCAATACAGTCATTGAAAAATAAAGGAATTGGAAGACACGTTACAATAGAAGCTCACAGATAAAATAAATCAGATGCAGACAGAAACAAACTGTCGGACCATAAATTAAATGACGTGCTTAAAGTCATTAGTGAACGGAGGATTATGCAGACAATGAACCAGACAGGTATATAAAACAATCATTGACGGACATAGTTTAAAGGAACAAATGGTAGAGATATAAAAAAAATCAAATAAGGTTAGACAAATCAAAGGAAACAAACACATTGCAGGAAGCATTGGCAGGGATGTGAAAAGAAAAGGCAATACTTATCATATGTAACAGATACATCACTGGATCCAGTGGCAAACATGTTAATGATACCAATAGGAAACATATTTCAGAAACCATTCATATTGAAGGAAACGAACACATCACATGAACCATTGGTAGAGATATTAAAAAAAGCAATGTGAAGGAACAGCGACAGAATATCATAGGAAACATACGTACTACAGGTTCCAGACGCATATATGTTAATGATACCAATGAGAAACATATTTCACAAACCAGATATAACCACTTTGTACAGACGTACCCTTTCAATATGGAAACTGTCCCACAAGTTGATCACTTGAGACTTGAATGTTTTCGTTGTCTGCGTATGCTGAATATTCTGGACTGTGTGATCGGAATTGTCGTTCTCCGTCAAGTCAGACATAAACATGCCAGTCAGGTTTGTAAAGCCGGGGTCGGCTGGCTGGATGCCCTCAACTCCCTTAAATACCATGTCCCAAACTACAACACACAAGCAATATTTACCTTAAGAAGAATGGTTGAACAATCTTGTGGCATGCTGGCACTTGTCATTTAAAGTAGTATCAGCTCCTAACATGATATGTTTAATATATTGGTTTGCAGCTCAAAACGTATATACTTTTTCTGTATACGGGGGATTTGGTTTAAACATATTTTATTTCAAATATAACATACTGGAATTTGTGCGTTAAAGAACAAATTGCTGTTATTTAAGTGGTCATTTGCAATTTCTTATATAACATTGTGTCGGTGCAATTTATAACACGACATCGGCAACTTAATTACCAGTTCCTCTGTCTGCATAAAATGTTATAGAACAAACGTTCAGTAATTTATACGGTACAAAAAAATAATTTTATCAGTATTCGCAACATAAAAAGTACAGTTAGTCTAGTCTGATGTAAATTGGTGTGTATGTTAGTAATTTTATAACGAAGTAATTGGTGAAGAGAGTTGTAATAAATAAGGATTAATAGAGATTGTAACGGTTGCTGTCCTTTCTTTGTCTTTATATTAAAGGCCATTATATGGCGTAGTCGATTAAATCGTGTTTCATTAATTTCATTTTTTTTCTCAATCGTGGAATTTTTACTATGGGCAAAGAAGCAATACTGAAAAGTCGTCTTGTAAAATAACTTTTTTTTTAGATAACTCAATATAACGTACTTGTAATAATGTACTTGTTATCAAATTGCCCTGGTAGATTTTATATGCTCACATCGGTAACTCTTAATTATACAAGGAAGTAACTGTTCCTACATAATACGTGATTCAATGTGCGAGTTGTTCCCTTTTGATGTTCTTAACCAGTAGTTTATTGTTGTTTTTTAAATGAACTATCCATGTTTCTCGTTTTATGAATCGGAGAGTGATGCACTTGGGTCCTTGAAGATGGTCGGCGGCGGGACTTGGGTCCTTGAAGATCGTCGACAGCGGAATTGACCGGATGCTGTTACTGGAAACAGGGCTCGTTTTATAAATAGTATAATTAATTTTCGCCATTAAAAATTTACGAAATATCAACATACGTGATACAATATTGTTGTTGTTGACGAAGAAAATACTGAAGTTGATGTTAAGATTTTGCCATTGGTCAAGCTGACCTTTTGCATGTTTGAAAAATAAATACTAAAATAATAAAAATATAAAACATAATAATAATAAAAAAAAAAAATAATAATAAAAGAAAATACATATATATATATATATTACTGTTGTTGATGATCAATCGCTAGCCTTACACTTCAGTTGAACCATGCTTAAACGCCAATCTAAAAGTCAATCTAAAAGTCATTACGCCAGGAGTCAGAAGGTAGTTGGGTTGGAGAAGACTCCAGAGAAGTTGCCAGAAAGGACACCAGTACCTCCAGTCGTCGACCCTGAGCTGATCAAGGAAGTGGTACGACAGATGACGCCACAGTTGGTTGAGAAGCTCGGGGGTATCAGGCGAGGCGTCGTGGTTCCTAAACCTGAGGCCCCAAACGAAGGTACGCGTAGGGAGAATGCTGTATTCCCAGTATCAATAACCAGCATTCATGATGAGTTTGGTTCCAACATTGGTCCTAGTTTATCAAGCAAGATAATAAACAGGGAGTATGTTGATCTTATGTTACTGCTTTCCCAGCCATATGAAGACAATTCAAAATATGTCTCTCTGATTGATGGGCAATTGATTTGCAGCCCAAGTCTTCGAGGTCTAAAGTTGTTGATGTTCCGCAATGGATAGATGCATTTTTACTTTATATAAGTGTTTTTACCTCCTTTAATCCAGAGGCAACTTCTGGTTTGTTAAAATGCTTAAGCATTATTCGTTTAGGGTCCAGCGTTTTGGTGGTCTGGCCCTGTGCCAAGCTACCCAACACGTCCAGTCTATAGGGGCTTCGTCAAGGTTCAAATTTAGATATATCAACTCGCGGGCAAACACCAATTAAAATAAAACCTCTGTGTAGACTTTTGCAATGTAACCCCGATACAGACACCGCCAATGAATTGATAAATGGTTTTGTTAATGGTTTTAGGTTGCATTATTCGGGACCTAGGCAATTTTCAGATTGCCAAAACCTAGTCTCTGTCAAAATTAATGAAGCGGAAACTTTAAGCTTGGTTATCAAAGAAGTTTAATTAGGGCGTATGGCAGGGCACTTTGCGGATCCGCCTTTTCAAAACATAAGAATATCTCCAATCGATCTGGTCCCAGAAAAAAAAAGAAAAAAGAAAAAGGTAGTTCTCTGTTAATTCACCAATTGTCATACCCATTATGATTTTATTGATCCAAAGTTATGTAATTTTCAATATGCATCTTTTGGCCAGGCCATTGAAATGATCACGAGCCTGGGCTAGGAAAAATGGACATAAAGTCTGCTTTTAGATTACTGCCAATAAATTATCTCGAGTTTGTGTTGTTGGGCTTTAAAGCTATGGGACACTTCTTCTGCGATATGTGTCTTTCTATGGCATATTCCATTTCTTGATCTCTTTTTTTGAAAAATTTCAAACAACAGTCCAAATTAGATAGTGTTATTCATTATTTAGATGACTTTCTTTTTGGAGTTTATTTGTACCGTATAAATTAATGAACATTTTATTCTACCAGCTAGTGTAGCATTCACAGAACACAGCTATCCACAATATATGCAACCACTTATATCTTAAGACAGTTATGTATATACTTATCATATATCTTATTATACCATATTCATTTTATTTTAATTAGTTCAATTTAGTATTGACCAGTGTAAAAATAGATATAAAGTCGAACAGGAAATGCAGCATTCAAGGACCACAGTCAGCCCAAAAACACACACTTTTAAAGATGACTAAAAGTCAAGACAAGACAACACAAACGTAAAAGGGTTCACAATAGGGCTACCGCCTTGGAATGGTCAGTGACAAAAAGGGCCGCTGAAGGTTTAAACCACGTTCTTTGGTGCACCAAACCACACTCTTACCCTACTGTCATTCCAATAAAACGGGAGTGTGTAAATAAAGATATCCTCGCCAGGTTATATTCTCTAACAAACAATGCAGCATTGATAAGCAATATAAGTATAACACATAAATGATCATGTAAATATGAATATAAAAAAACAGAAGCCAAGAATAGTGAAATCAAAAATGATATGAAACTATATGAATTGTTAGACTAGATCATCTGCGACGCTTGCTTGTTTTCAAAACAAACGTCTAAAACAGACTTCCTGAACAAAGTTTGATTTTTGCCGATACACGGGTAAAGTTTCTGATTGGCTGAGACAGGAACACCTATCCAAGATATACAGAAAGGCAGAAAGACGATAAATTTATATATAAACTAAGAAGGAAACTTCATCATTATATCGACGAACTAAATGCAGATGGTCAGAAATACACTAATAAAAAAATAAATACGGTCACGTGGTTCCAGTTTCAAATGTGTTTCTGCACAACTGGACAAGACGTTTGTATTTACAATCAAGCGTCGCAGATGATCAAGACTATATGAATTGTAAGAAATGTCTGGTAAGATAACTAACCTTGAAAAAATATCCCAATACTGTCAGCGGTCTCCAGCTCTGTAAAAAAAACAATTGGAAATAAAACTAAAAAAACAATAGTTGTATGTTGCTATGATGTCCGCATGGTCAATGCCTTCGCTCTTAGTGTCAATGATGGGGGACGGTTATGTCGCTCTTTAGCTAGGCGGAGTTGTTCCTATCCAAAGTATTATGTTTGAATCTGCTTAAAGGTCGCGGTTATCAATTCTCTATATCATTTTTGTTGACGGGTAGTGTTTTTTTGTGTGTGTTTTTTAATCTTATTGATTTAATTGAAACTTTTGTAAATAATGAAAGAATTATACAGTATAACTATAACACATATTATAACTACCTCACATGTGATACACTTTTATATAATTTCAAGGCAATCAATTGAATTTCCATATGGAAGAAATATATTAACTCCAGAAATGTGTAGGCCTATGACAATTATCATGCAAATTCAGTGTTGATTCAATAAAGTTAACGTTAATTGCAAGTTGCTATATATGTATTCAGGGCAATTATCATCCCATATGTATTGTATTCAAAGGAAAAAGAAAACTTACGTGTTGTGAGATCAGCGACCGTGTTGAGACTGGAGTACTTAAAGTAAGGCTCTGGACCGTCATAAGGCAGGTACGACTGGGAGCATAAAGAGAATCCCAAGTTGGTGTCGGCCACAACTACCCAGCCGCCAGTAGTCTGGGGACCATGCAGCTTGCAGGTATGAAAACCTTCATGATTGTCAACGGCAACCCATCTCCGTTCTGTAGGAGTAAAAGTCGAGAGCAAATAAATACTGATAAGGCAGATCCTTTGGAACAACAAACACGACCAAGAAAATAAAGTAGCAGACTCGGTTTTACTGAGTCTGTTCATGAGAGGTAATGTAAAAGCAAGTCACAAAGGAATCGACAATGATCAAACTAACACAGCTCACATAAACAAATAATTAAAACAGAGAGAAAAAGTTACTTTCACTCTTTTGCCGAGACTGCAATATTTCTATATTTATCGTGTTCGGCGATTCCAATGTCTCCTTTCATTCTCTTTTATAGAGTAAACTGCATCAGGATTAGCTTTCCGTTTTATCACATATCTTCTACAGTCATTATATATTATATAGGACATGTCTAAAATGACATACACTCAGTGAGGAACCAGAATTATTAAAAAGATTAACTGCTCAGCATTAAGGTTAATACACTTATAAAATATGTGCCATTTGATATAATTGACCACGGAGTCACAAACACGGGATACAAACACGTACTTCCCTGGACACTCTGTACCAAGTGTGTTGGTGTCATTCAGATCGGTGTAAGATGAATACAGGATGTTATCACATTTGAACCACGTGGTTTTCGTTTTGCCTACGCCATTAAACACGATGTAAGCTTTCTCCGAGTTGTTTTTGAAGAATGACAGCTTTATCTATAAAACATTATACATAACTATGGTAGTATGTATATCGGTTAATACATCTACATATCAGTAAAAGAACAGTGGGGCGGGTTAGTTCTGTGAGTAAAATGAATGCTCACAAATTGATATTGCAAGCAAAATCACAAAATTATCTAACCACCATGGCTCGCTGTTGACTATACCCGTAAGAGCTCAGCCAGTGTCGCTTCTGTGTGTGCGTGCGTGCGTGCGAGCGAGCGTGCGTGCGTGTGCGTTGTAAACTGCGTTTTAAATACGTTTTTATATATAGAATTTAAAAATAGTCTGTGTTACGTTTTGAAAAATTCTCCACAACTTCAAGCAAGTGTTCTTTATATTGTGAATACTTACTCCTCCGTTACGTTTACTTTAAATGTTATTTACATAATGCTTTTTTGACTTTTAAATCAATAAGAAGACTTTCATACGGCCTGTACACTGATGAACTGGTTGTTCCACTCTTCCACTAGACTGGACTTGAAGTGGTCACTGGTCGTTGTAAAGTCTCGTTGGTCACGGATGGGGTCACTGGAGCTGTAGATTTCGGTGGATGTGAACAGCTTCCAGAATGTCGCCGATCCCGTAACTGATTCGTTCCATTTGCCGCTGACAGCTTTGAACGCTAGACTCCAAGCTGAAAAGTGTTTATATAAACATGTGCACACACAAAGAAGTGCAAACAAATTGTATGAGTACACTGATATGTGTTTTTCAAAGGTAGATCAACATTTGCATAGTTTTAAAACCTGTTGTGTGAAATCGCAACAGAAGGAAATCATGAAATGTATCAATAACAAATAATAAGTGTCTTGACTGTCTCGACTATTATTTAGCTTTAATTGTGTCTGTGTATTAGTTTGAGTTCCTTTCTCGGAAGCGAGGATGCATGCTGCATGAGTATATAATGGTTATGTTGAGATTGAGCGTGTGTTTTTTATACAGATGATGTTAGTTTGATAACATGTTATTCGTCTTATTTCAGTTGGAACTTTAGCTTGTTTTTATCGTAACTAGGGGGCATTAAGGTAGATTTGAATTTAATGTATGTTAACTGAGTTACGTTCTGTAAATAAAGTCTAACTGACTGTGAACCATGTAGTTGACGATAAGCATGTTTTACATCTAGATTTCCTAGAGAACTCGTCTGAAATATCCATGAATATATAACGAGAAAGTTCAGCATTATATCGGTTTTATTTATGATGCCAAAAAGAAGTGAAAAAGAAGCAATTTCAGCTTGTCCACACTGTCACTTAAAATGATTTCTGATAAGTTATCAATTTTCATGTGAAGGATTATATCAATAAACCAAGTTTCGTGTACTATTGACGCATCCAATGCGTAGTTATTGCTTTTGATAATAAAAAAACTGCAACATTTATTTCAGCTTGATAACAGATTTTCATTAATTATACAAACAATTATTTGCATTCCTATCAGTTCACAGGCCCACATTCGTGCTTGTTTTTTTTGGGTAGATTAGTTACCGGTTACTTGAAAACAAACATGTATTACGTTGACAGCATTACAGAAGCTGTGCGTCAATTTAATAAAGAGATTACACTCTAAGCCAAAACAGGTTGAATGTTTTCAACATCTTCTCGAGGGTGATGAAGTTATTGCCATTTGGTTGCCTGTTGGTTACGGCAAGAGTTTGCTGTACCAAGCATACCTAGTGTATCGCCATTTTGTAATCACATGGCCTCAGCTATTGTCACGTGATATGTATGGTGGCTGAGATTATGGGCTACAATATCACTGCGCGGAGGTTGACGCAATCCGTGTCATACGTTCGTTCGTGAAATCCAGACACTGATCTGATGTCGATTGAATTTTACAAATGTCTACCCAACGATCCAATTCAACAGTAACTATCTCCACTAAAACCCTACATATATATATCGTTAATATTATACCATAATTCACTCTGAATGCATGAGTGCACTGCAACCGAAAGCACCTGTTAACGCCTTTTGTTTACTCATATCAGTGCTTAACTAGACCTACTTGAACTGTCGGTTTATATAGTAAAACTTATATCATTTGAATCTTTCTTTCAATATGGAGAAAATAAGATATATACCATACACATAAATTTTGACAACCTTTGCAGAAATATGCGATATGTAAAGTTTTACATACATTCAAAACACATTTGCTTGAAACAAGCGCCCAAGCAATGCGAATGTAATACCAGCACGCATCTTGGGTACCAGCGTGCAGCTTGGTAATGGTGACTAAGTCTGCGTACAACCGTCGAACAGGAAATGTAGCATTCAAGGAACCCATTAAACTACACACATCGAAACAATCAAGAATTACAAGAATAGAGGCAATGTATGTGACACCATCAGCATAAAGGTGTTGAAAATACAGCTACCGCCTTGGAACGGTCAGTGTCAAAAATACCGGTGAGAGGTTTAAACCAGATTCTAGGGTGCACCAAACGTTACGTTTACCCTAGTTTTATCCCAATTAAACGGGGGCAATGTAAATAAAGTGATCCCGCCAGGCTAAAACAAAATATGAAGCATTAATAGGTCATATAACACAAAGATGATCATGTATATAAAGCATATATTCAATGACTTGGCAGAAGCCAGAGCAACAATGGAATAAACCATTAAGTACACGACAATACAAGATTGACACAAGAGAATAAACCATTAAGTACACGACAATACAAGATTGATACAAGGGAATAAACCATTAAGTACGCGACAATACAAGATTGACAATCAGTAAACGATATCATCGCTTTTCAGGATTGAGATAGACGTCACTATAGGGGCCACAATCTGTCGGGTCATCGCACAATCAAAGAGGAAAACAGAGTGACTAACTGTAAACAACCATAAATATAAACATGCAACATCGATATATAAATTTTCCAGCAGGTAGGCATATTGTATGGGAAGCCATAACCGTCAAAATGTGGATATTTACAAACCATTCAATGATAGGCCATTTAATTCAACATGAAGTCATTTGATGACGTACATATTGATTAAACTCTGTTCATTCGTTACAAAGTAAATTGATACAGTTCGAAGTGAAATGATACGGTGTAAAATTTCAAACCATACGACGCAAATAGAAATCTTTCAGTGCAATGACAAATCATTTTACAAAAAAACTAATGCAATACAATCAAATACGAAACAGTTTAATGACAATTGATCACAATATATTTGGAATGGATTGACCCTCTAAGATTTTGGTAGGTCGCCCAAGATCGCCAAGTTGGCTAAAAATTATGGAAATTTGATTGTGCAAATATTCATACAGTCTTTCCTATCAAACCTTGCATTCTCAGTACTATCAGTACTTTGATTTATCATAAGGCCAGTAATTATGTAGGGGAAATAACCCTTCAAGTGATGTGGCAAATATCGCCGCCAGATGTCGCACCGTTTCACTTTGCATGTAATGAAATCAGTTTCTGTCGAACGGATTGCGTTTATATTGCACCGACTTTGTTTTCGCCCGATCACTTTACTTACCACCAGACTAAATGTGTTTGCGTTAAACTGATTTATATTGCATCATGCTGATTTACTCTGTACTGTATCACTTCACATTTTTCGATGAATCGTTTTAAGTTTTCATCGTACCGACTTGTATTTGATTGTATTGTATTAGTTTTTTTGTCAAATGGTTTGTCATTGCACTGAATGATTTTTATTTGCGTCGTATGGTTTGAAATTTTACACCGTATCATTTCACTTCGAACCGTATCAGTTCACTTTGTAACGAACGAACAGATGTACACGTCGCATCGAATCAATATGTACGTCATCAAATGACTTCATGTTGAATTAAATGGCCTGTCATTGAATGGTTTGTAAATATACACATTTTGACGGTTATGGCTTCCCATAATATTGTAAGTGAATATTGATCATCCGACATCTGGTTTGCAAAGTATGCGTTCGTTGCAAGTGTCAAATATGATATTAGGTGTAACGTTTATGGCTATAGAATATGTAAATATATCGACGAAAAATGCAAATTTTATTCAGTATGGTATACATTTTCATATCGACTACTCTAACGCAGTTAAAGGTAACAATTCCGCTAACAACCCCCGTTAAAGTTAGCAATGTCAATGGTAAAGCTCACAATCTCCGCAAACTGTTACAATCAACTTTTTCCGTTAAAGGTAACAACACTAACGCAAAAGGTAATTTTCATGTCAACGATAAAGGTAACACCATTTTTCAACGTCTACAGATTCAATGAATACCTTGTATAATTGAGGTTTGACTACACTTATTGTGGCACCGTTTTCGGCACGTTTTGGCTGAAGGCGTACACAGGCTAATGTAAACTCTCAATTAATCGAGTGTCGACATGTCAAATATTGGTGGCCATTTATGGTTGTTATATTGTTTATGTTATGAACTGAAATAAATACACTAAATTAAGCTCCTATACAAGACAGCAAATCATTATATTCATTTTCTAGAACTATGATTCCAAACTATCGGAAACTACGTTAAATAAACACACGGACATTTTGCTTTATTTTCATTCAAACTAATGTGGAAAGCAATGACCTTAAAATAGTCGTTTAGTGACTTAACTCGATAAAAGTTTCTTAATGACATTATTTCCGCTTCAAAGCAATGGATTTCCGGAAATGGGAATTACTTTTTTGTCAAAACTCAATTATACGAGAGGTGTTTAATTTATAAATGAACACTTTTGTTTAAGATGGGCTTTTTCAGCGGAAGTTATTGTCATAAAAAATACGTGATTTAATGATGTGAAACTGTCATTTAGAACGTATGCATTTAAAAATAATATCCAATTTCACGCGGTTCTTTTTAAATTACATTTTGAATAAGGTGTACACCATTTTCTAATTTTAAACCTATATGTTGCTGTTGCCGTGGAGTTTTACCTTAAACCAAATAATTGCACTAAATGCATATCATAATTGTTTAAACCTGTGTTTATAATTTAAATATGATCGTAAGTTTTATTTTAAGACAAAAATATAGCTTACTTAAAAGCTCGACTTTTTATCGAAATATTAAAACATTGACAGATAATAGGAAAATTTGCTCGTATGTTACTGATAATTTTATAAATTAACCAAAATAATTATTTTAATCATATTTTGTGATATAAAACATGAACAGTTATTGTTGATGTATATCATATATGTATATCATATACCTTAAAAAGATATTTTTGGCATTATTTGCAAATGTGTGTGTTTTGCCCCTAAATTTTAAGTTAAATATTTTCCTATCTTTTCTTTTGAGAAACTTATGAAACTTGATTTTTATAGCGGAGGAAGTCACAAAAATGCAAGCAGTTAATGTTTTGAACTAGAAGCTTTCGTAAATTTAGTCATTTTCATAGTTGAATTTCATGTTAATTTTCGCTAAAATCTTGAAAATCGACAAATTAAAACAAAATGCATATTACACTTTCCTACGTTCAGGCATGGACATATCGGATTACTATAACCTTTAACGATATTTTAAAAGCATTTGTGTTAATATTTGTATTGCAGTTATTTTTATAATTGACGATCTTTGCTTCAAAATGTCATTCTCTACCCATTTTCAAAAATGCGCATGCAGCAACATTAGGAGGCACATAATAGTGCATGTCATAATGTTTCATATCGAAGGAATCATTAGACTTGACATTACAATCAACATATTCGGCGAGAATTTCAAGATAGTTGATTCAGTTACACAATAAAAGTGTTCAAATATAAGTTGAACACCTCTCGTGCATGGGTTTAATTGAAACGGTAGCCGTTCAATTTACAAATAATGTTACCTTTAGCGTTGACTTTATTGTTGATGTAAAATTTCTTTACGTTAGTGTTGTTACCTTTAACGGAAGAGATGAGCAATACCTTTAGCGATGGTTGATACCTTTAACGGAAGAGGTGAGCAATACCATTAGCGATGGTTGATACCTCTAACGGAAGAGGTGAGCGACACCATTAGCGATGGTTGATACCTTTAACGGAAGAGGTGAGCAATACCATTAGCGATGGTTGATACCTTGGTTGACACCTTTAGTGATGTTGATACCTTTAGCGATGGTTGATACCTTTAGCGATGGTTGATACCATTAACGGAAGAGGTGAGCAATACCATAAGCGATGGTTGATACCTTTAGCGATGGTTGATACCATTAGCGATGGTTGATACCATTAGCGACGGTTGATACCTTTAGCGATGGTTGATACCTTTAGCGACGGTTGATACCTTTAGCGATGGTTGATACCATTAGCGATGGTTGATACCTTTAGCGATGGTTGATACCATTAGCGATGGTTGATACCTTTAGCGACGGTTGATACCTTTAGCGATGGTTGATACCTTTAACGGAAGAGGTGAGCAATACCATTAGCGATGGTTGATACCTTTAGCGATGGTTGATACCTTTAGCGACGGTTGATACCTTTAGCGACGGTTGATACCTTTAGCGATGGTTGATACCATTAGCGACGGTTGATACCTTTAGCGACGGTTGATACCTTTAGCGATGGTTGATACCTTTAGCGATGGTTGATACCATTAGCGATGGTTGATACCTTTAGCAATGGTTGATACCTTTAGCGATGGTTGATACCATTATCGATGGTTGATACCTTTAGCATTGGTTGATACCATTAGCGATGGTTGATACCTTTAGCGATGGTTGATACCTTTAGCGATGGTTGATACCTTTAACGGAAGAGGTTAGCAATACCTTTAGCGATGGTTGATACCTTTAGCGACGGTTGATACCTTTAGCGACGGTTGATACCATTAGCGATGGTTGATACCTTTAGCGATGGTTATGGTTCTTGAGCGATGGTTGATACCTTTAGCGACGGTTGATAGCGACGGTTGATACCTTAAGGGATGGTTATGGTTCTTGAGCGATGTTTGATACCTTTAGCGACGGTTGATACCTTTAACGACGGTTGATACCTTTAGCGATGGTTGATACCTTTAGCGACGGTTGATACCTTTAGCTACGGTTGATACCATTAGCGATGGTTGATACCTTTAGCGATGGTTATGGTTCTTGAGCGATGGTTGATACCTTTAGCGACGGTTGATAGCGATGGTTGATACCTTAAGGGATGGTTATGGTTCTTGAGCGATGTTTGATACCTTTAGCGACGGTTGATACCTTTAACGACGGTTGATACCTTTAGCGATGGTTGATACCTTTAACGGAAGAGGTGAGCGATACCATTAGCGACGGTTGATACCTTTAGCGATGGTTGATACCATTACCGATGGTTGATACCTTTTAACGTTGAAAGTGTTACTTTTTTTGGAGGATGATAACTTTATAGCGGAATTGTTTCCTTTAACGTCGTTACAGTAAATGTTGAGTGTCATGTTTTTACCGAACGTTCCACAATAAAGCTTTATATTATATATTCTGTGATGAATTATAGAAATTTCCCAGTTTGAGAAAATCTATAACATATCCCTTCCTCTACTGTGCTATATCGCCAAGTGTGCAAGATAGCACAGTAGCCAAATGTTATGAACTAAACGATAGACGTCACGATATTAGTCACGAATTTACGTCATGATATTACTCCGCGCTGTCGCAAAAGGAGTGTCAGAGGAAGGAATACTTGTGTCAAAAGACGATTGGAAAGAAATTCACCACAGAATATATATTATACAGTTTAATTAACATTTTTGTCGTGATACGGAAAATAATTCACTCTTGAGAAATATTCTTGCGATATAGAAACTCGTGCGAAAACGCACTCGTTTCTATATCGCAAAAATCTTTCTCACTCGGGAATTATTTCCCGTATCACTTCAACATTGTTAATTAAACTCTATATACTCATGTTTAGAGAAAAGCATATGAGAAAGCATTTTTCTAAGTTTTACTGTATGTTGCGCTATATTATAAACAGGTCTAATTAGGCCAGGTTTCTTAAATATGTATTCTGATACAGCTATATTGACAATGTGAGACATGTGACACGTTTATAAAACACTTTCTTACTGGTTATTTGTTTTAAAATATGTGTTGACATGTCATTATAAGATCAGACATTTGATACGAAGAAAGTAGACGTTGATACAGCTATGTAGGTAGATATTTAAAGTTTACGATACTATAACAATAGAATTGTTACTACTGGAATGTATTTTCTGTACTTTTGCGCATTCTGCTTTCATTTGTATATTTGGGCCGGATGTCAACATTTGTTATGGTTTTATTCTTTATAATATTCAAGAGTTAAAAACGAAAACATAAACGACTGCTTGTTGTGTTTCAGTTTAAACAGATCATCATCATCATCATCATCATCATCATCATCATCATTATTATTATTATTATTATTATTATATGTTTAAATCATGACTAAATGTATATATAAATACATTTAAGATGACAAACGAGCGCTTTTCAATAGCAATTAATTGTATTTCTCGTACAAAGGGAAAATAAAAAAACTCCAACCCTACTTACGTCCTTGGGGATACCCGTCAGTTGTTGGGCCATCCTTCAAAATCGCAAGAAATAATATCCACACAAGTTTCGCCGGAATTTCCATAATTAAGGTTTCTGAAGTCAGTTACAAACGTATATGAAACAAAAATCATTCTAAACGTGGTGAAGCGATAGATGAAGCAACATGCAGATGATATTTGAAGCGAAATATTGATCCTACGACATCTGTTTCACAAATTACAATTTGTTTTTATTAGTCACGTGAATTTACTCTGTACAGTGTATGTACTAGTAGTGTTAACTAATTGTCATTACAGTATTCATTTCTATTTTCCATTTTCATACTTTACAATTAAAATAGCAGTATTTTTTTCTTTCGTTTCTGTTTTTGTTGGAATGTGATAAACAAAGTTTCATTTAAACATGTCGACGCAATGCGTTCCTCCAGTTACAGTTTTTCTTGAGAATTAACATGTTTAGTATATTCAAGTCGGTTGCTATTTTCCCCTGTTTTCTCCACTGGTAATAATAATCGTGCTTTGTTAAATTTCATTAGTATCAGTTTTAAATACCCACATAATTATCCTGTGTTTTAACTGATTAATGATTTACACGTGTTCCTTTTCATTTTACTCTTTTCACAATACTGACAACTCTTTGGGGAAATTCTTATAAAAATAAATGTTTATACATCCAACAGTAATGCTGAAAATAGTTTGTATCGAATATAGTCACGTGGCTGCTCATTAAACTGACGCGAGTATACATGTTTTGACATGTGCCGATGCAGGTATCGAAACCTTTGTTCTAAAATTAATTAGGTAAATAAAAACGTGTTTAAGAGTAGAAACGAGATATAAAATAATCGTAAAATGTTTTTAGTAAATATTTTATAAGGTTCGCCCATCGCTATACCAGTAACTTGTCAATAAATGCTTTAATGTATCGAATTATCGCGAAACAATGAATGTAATACCATTTCAGGTCAAATTGTGTAATAGTGTGTGTTTGTTTGGTGTTTAACGTCATTTTCCAGCATATGTTGTGTTGTAGGCAGACCACCAACTTATTCCTGGGTAGAACCGGTACTGTATATATCCCACCATCCGTAAGGGTAGAACCGGTACTGTATATATCCCACCATCCGTAAGGGTAGAACCGGTACTGTATATATCCCACCATCCGTAAGGGTAGAACCGGTACTGTATATATCCCACCATCCGTAAGGGTAGAACCGGACTGTATATATCCCACCATCCGTAAGGGTAGAACCGGTACTGTATATATCCCACCATCCGTAAGGGTAGAACCGGTACTGTATATATCCCACCATCCGTAAGAATCCGGTACTGTATATATCCCACCATCCGTAAGCATCTTGATTCTTTATAGATGACCATGTAAATAAGTTTACCCATACATTTTCGCCGAATGTTTAATAATTGACTATTTCATTCGTCATTGTTATCAGTTTTCTCGCACAATCTTTATGGATGTTATACATCATATGGCAGAAACACGTGCTTTAATTTAGTTTGAATTGTCTGTTCAAACTGTTCAGGAATGAATGAATGAATGAATGTATGGTGTTTTACGGCACGTCGACACATAAATAGGTCATATTGTGCGCAAAAACTGATGAAAGATGAAGAAATGAAGCAGTAAATAAAAATTAATGTAAATATATAAAGATAAAACTATTAAAAAATAAGGGATGATATGGTAGTACTATAAACTATATATGCAAATCAACGAATGCCCGTCAACGGGTATATAAATAAGTAAATATGTATAAGAACATAATATAATGATTTATATAGTCTGGTTTCTTTCAGGAAATCTAAAACAAGACTAAAATCTATAGTATCAAATAACTCTTTCATAGTATTAACATTGTAGTACCTTTGACACATAGGATCAACGTCTACACATTCCAAGAAGATGTCTTTGACCGTTATCGGTGCAAAGCAGGGCATACATTCTGGTAATTGCTCACGTTGTAATAAATATGAATGAGTATAACGTGTATGCCCTATCCTGCACCGGGCTAGGACAACTTCTTTTCGACGAATGGGTCTACTAGAAGAACATCATTCTCCGAGTAACGGTTTAATTGAATGGAGTTTATTGTTAACTGACAAATCCCAAGCGGTTGCCAAGAGTTACGAATATATGCGTTGATACAACTTTCAAAATCAGTATGAGGTAATTTAGCTTTAGATATATGTAAACCTAATGCTTTAGCAGCACTATCAGCTCTATCATTACAACGTATCCCTACACGGCTTGGAAGCCAGCAGAAAATAATAACATTATCAACTATAAGAGAATTGTACTTTTGTAAAAGTTGAAGCACAGCTGGATTATCAATTGCTTTAAGTATAGCTGAAAATATAGAGACCTTGTCAGGCAGACGGCTCTTTTTGCTGTGTTTATGGACAACAGCTGCTGCAGCTAGCTTATCTCCATCTTTAGAACCATCTGTTATATAATTGCCATAGTACTTGTAATGAACAAACATGTGAAACTACTAAACGTATAATCATCTGTATATATATATATATATACTCGGTAAAACATGTTTTGGACCAGGGTATATAAATTCATATAAAAATAAAACTAGTGGATAGAATTTAAGTTTCTTTTTTTAGTAACCAAGTTCTACCCTACCCGGTTAGTTTGGTACCAGAAACATTAAATTCCAAACAAGATATGATTTTAAAAAAATATCGCGAACACACAAAGGGTCTGTAAAAAATGTTGCAAAGTTCATAAAATGTAACAGTTACAGACATTCGAGTAACCAATAAAAATATTATTATTTTTTTGCAAACTTTCATTGTAAACGATAATTATTGTTGATTGTTGATCTATTGTCAATTATCAACTGAGATAATAACGGTTATGGTCGAATGTCATGGTTCAGCGATCATTGTACGGGTTCGAACACTGTTTGTGTATTCGACCAGGGACAGGCTGATGGAGTGTCATGGAAATGGTGGCGGTTATACTCATTATTGAGCAATTTTGCAACTTGTTTTAGTGACCCTTAGTGCATTCGGATAGCTACTGTGATTGTTTACCGGTGATATTGTTTGTTTATTTTATTTTATGTAATGGAATACATTTTTGTCTTTGATTTGATACATAAAATATTAAATTCCGTCAACTGGTTTTCTTTTTATGCGCCATTATATGCCCTGGTCCAAAACTTTTTTTACCGAGTATATATATTAAATGATAAATATAATTTCAAAAACTCATTGTTTTTTATTCTCCACATTGCACATAAACATAGCTGGAACTTTCACTGAAGGTGATGAATACCCTCGCTTAAATTTTAAGTGAAACAAAGAGCCATAACTCTCCATAACTGTAAAAAGTTAGGCAATAAACACTGGTTGATGTAGAGGGACATAAGGTTATCAGTTGTTATATGTATATGAAGTTTGGGAACAACCCATGCAAAACTGTTTGAGGAATGCAAGTAATACAAATGTGTTACGCGACGGGACGGGACGCGACAACAATTATCACCCGACATCAACGTAAGTTAATAACAAAATAAAGAATTGTATCGATCCGATAAATAAGGTTTTCTGAAAATTGTATTTAAACACATATAAGCATATACACTATAAGCATGTAAATCTTGTTCTTACCTTTAACCTTCATTTCTACCCGTTCTGCTCATCTAAATATCGAGACTATTCAGTGATTTTTTGTTTGGGACACATTTTTCTAAATTTTTAAAATTCCGTTTTTATAACCACAATTTGATGACGAAAAACGAATGTACGTTAACGTTACTGTCATCATTTCGTGTTGAAATATTTGACTTTCACCTTTTGACGCTTTTTTGAAATCGCATTTTTTGTAAAAAGAATTTGCATGTAACGCGGGACATTGCGAAAACACGTATTTTATGAAACTATTTCTATATTTAGTAATGGCACCCCTCAAATATATGTGTTAAATTGTACATGATATGAAAGGGAATTGTCTTAGCTTTCCAATGGTATATAACACTAATTCACATCAATGCAAACACGTTTTATAAATGTACTTTTTTAAACGCCGGTCTCGCCTGTTTTTGTCATTTGTAACAGTAACGTGCGCGACGTCAATGTGTTATACGCGACGGGACGTTGCGCACAACGTGATTCCCACATAGCCCGCACTGCACTTTGCGGACAACGTGATTCCCATATAGCCCGCACTGCACTTTGCGGACAACGTGATTCCCATATAGCCCGCACTGCCCTTTGCGGACAGCGTGACTCCCATATAGCCCGCACTGCACTTTGCGGACAACGTGATTCCCATAAAGCCCGCACTGAAAGTGGTGGTATAATTACTATAATTGTATGCCTTGGGACCAGGCGTCGATTCATTATTGAATAAGCGATTCGTGTGATGTGGGTTTCTCTCTTTGTATGAAATAATATGCCTGTATACATGGACATACTTCTATTTTTTAAAGCACCTAACCCGCCAAATAGCGGCAAAATTACACAACATATCTTTGTATCAAAACGCTCGCCAGGTGTACAGGTCATATAATAATGTATGTGTCGATTAAAAGTAAAAGTTTATTCACGGGTTCTAAAAATACATGTGATTGAATATGCGTAAAATTAATTAAAAGTTGGTAACTCTCAATGCGATGCTCCGGTTTTGGGGTTTGGCCTGGGTGGTTGAAATCGTATATATATATATATACCTTGTCGTCAGAAGGTTTAGAAACGATGTACATATGATATGAAATGTGTCTGGTATTGGCGGGATAGCTACTTTAATTGTGATTGTATGATGACATGCACTTTGTGAAGAATCTATATTATTAGTAGGTAAAGTTTTTGTTAGGTATGGAACTACTGTTTATAGACAAATTGTTGGTATCCCAATGGGTACGAACTGTTTGCCTATCGCAGATTTGTTTTTGTATACTTATAAAAAGAGATTTCAAGTTGAGTGTTTTACAACTCAGTCATCGAAGCATTTATTAACACTTGGATATCTGGATGATATATTAAACATTAACAACCCTGGATGATATATTAAACATTAACAACCCTGTATGATATATTAAACATCTGGATGATATATTAAACATTAACAACCCTGGATGATATATTAAACATTAACAACCCTGGATGATATATTAAACATTAACAACTCTGGATGATATATTAAACATTAACAACCCTTTCTTTTTTACTATGGTCTTATAATATATAGTATACTATTTATTTTAAATAACTTCAACTTAACACAGCTAATATTGCTGATACCGTCTGTTCTTTTTGCATCTTTCAATTGAAAATGGAGAAATAAAAAGCAAACTTTATAACAAGAGAGATCATTTCAGTTTTAATAATCCCCACATAGACGGACATTTTCACCGAGCAATATCTTATGGGGTATGTGTTATCTCAACTTATTCTCTTTCAATTACCAAAAGGCTACTTACCGGGGTTACGATATTACCATGAACTTGGAAAAAATCGTAACCCTGTTTAATAGGTTGTGCACTAAAGACTATCACAACCCGACTTCCATGGTGACGTGTTTTACAAACTGTTTAAGATCCTTGGTCACGCTTATTTTCATATAATCTGTATTTAACTTGTTTAAAAGGTTTAACATAAGGGGTTATGATTTTTGCTACGCACTGCATGATTAGTGTCGCAACTACTTTCGTCGTTGATTGTGACCGGACAAATTGCGGGCTATGAAGACACATCTAAATCCTGAACGGATGGTAACGTTTGATATTTGTCTCCAATATAGTTTTGCCGTGGCCTTAATGGTATATGCTATTGTTGCTCTGGCTTCTGCCACGTCATTGTGTGCTTGCTTTGTTGTCGCTAAGCTTTTTTGTATTCATATATATATATACATGATCATCTTTGTGTTATATTGCCTATTAATGCTGTCTAGTTTGTCAGAGGATATAGCCTGGCGGGGATAGTTTTAGATTGTCTATCCTTTTATGTTCGTGGCTTCGCATAATTTGCCTCTATTTTTCATTGCGATTGTTATTTGTTTTGTGTGCGTGTTTTTGGTTGACTGTGTTCTGTGAATGTTACATTTCCTGTTCGGCTTTTATACTTACGTTTGCTATATTTTCACTCCACCATCATGGCGTTTCAGCAAATTTAATATCTTTTATTATTATTTAACGCACATTGTTTTATCCGTGATTGAGGAAATTGTACTTTAAGACTAATTTTAAATACAAATAAAGTATTAAAAGTCAAATAACTCCTAGCTACTGTGTATGCTGGTTCTGTGAACGAAACATTCTAAAGATGGTCGGATTGAGAAAACAAGAGTGAATTTATCCGGTCGTTGGTCGCGTTAGACAGATGATCGCTTTAAGTATAAATTAATAGCAAATATCGTTGGGAGGAACTCAAAGTGGTTGCTTACAGCAGGTGGGCGTTTAAAAAAAGTGGTCGTAAGATCAGGTTTGACTGTATATATATATATAAAGAGCGAAGTAGTCTGGTGCTCGGCCTAACGTATAGTCACATACATATATTGTGTTACCTGTCCTTTGCGCTTATCTGCAGTGAACATGATAGAATATAATAGACTAAAAGAGTCTGTAGAGGTGACTACTGAACTTTCTCAGGTATCAGACTACTGCGTATGCTACTGCTTTAGATTGTTTCGGTCACAGAACCAGCGGCCTCGGTAGGTCAGTAGATAAGGCCTTAGTTTTAGAGCTACAGACCTCTGCCCCACATGGGTTCCCTCCCTGGCGAAGGCATGTCTGATGGGAAACTTCATCCTTCATCTCATCTCCCTCTCAGCTTACTGTCCCAATATACTGAATACTAGTACGATGTGTTAACAATATGTAAACCCCATTTCATTCATTCATTCTGTCGTAGAACCTAACAATATTATAAAAGTTCTGGTAGACAGGCATTCCTTTAAAAAGTAGTCAGTCCGTCGTTTTCTAGTTTACAGAAACTTGTGGAAGATTCGTAAACCATTTATATCATTCATTTTCCACTTCATGATGTGGCATCGATAATTCAAAGCTACATACAACATGTTTTGCGTTCGTATATTGATGCTCCATCTGACCATAATAAACATTTTACGATAACTTATTATAAAAAGTCATAATTCTAAACTTTGACTGAGTCTGTTGCAATGAAATTGTTAATTCATTAGTAGATTTTTGTACTAAGTGGACTAAATGCTGAAGTGCAGACAAAACTACACTTACTGCTAATATTCATTTCTTTAGTAGAAGAACTCATATGGTTACTTGTGGCCTTCTTGGAAGCCAAAACAACATGAATTTCACCGACAATCAACTACATGGCATGTTGATGACGCAAGGTCTCATTCCAGTACCACTCACGGTTAAAAAGTTGTAGCAATCACAAACTATTCTATATTTAATATACAGTTTAGCCATGGTGGACGGCAATCATGGACAATGCAGTTGATGTTTGCCATAAATATGTGTCTTGTCTTAACCTTTACCGTTTGTTCTCTTGTTGCTCTGGCTTCTGCCAAGTCACTGAGTACTTATTTTGTGGCTTTCTAGGCTTTTGTTTTTGTTATATTATATATACATGATCATTTACAATATCGGACAGGAGAGTCCCAACTATATGTGCATGTCCGCCTCATGCCACAGCTGCATGTCAAGTTTCATTCCAATAGGAAGGAAACTATAGGAGAAGCTGCGCATAAAAGGAATCGTTATCTATGTACAGTTTATACTTAATAAACCAAGTCGAAAAAGGCGCATAACTCAATGTAAACTCATCGTATAGAAAATAGCCGACAAAATGCGTATGTCCACCCCATGTCAGAGCTGCTTCACTACTGTTCATTCAAGTTGTGCTTACAAGAATGTATTCAATATATACATTATAATATAAGAAATACTTCAACAAGGCATCTCATCATCGGAGAAAAAAGCCCCGACAATATTCGCATGCCCACCTCATGCCAGAGCTACTAGCCCGGACAATATTCGCATGCCCAGCTCATGCCAGAGCTACTAGCCCCGACAATATTTGCATGCCCACCTCATGCCAGAGCTACTAGTCCCGACAATATTCGCATGCCCACCTCATGCCAGAGCTACTAGTCCCGACAATATTTGCATGCCCACCTCATGCCAGAGCTACTAGTATATACCAAGTTTCATCTTTGATGATGGGCATAAGTAACTACAGGCATAGTAAGTTATTTTGCATGCATGGCTCCAGTATTTCTAGACAAAGTAACACATAAACAATGAACCAAAACGGTAATCAGCAACAATGAGTATTAGGGTCAAGCTCCGGGTTATTGGCTGTGTTTGTGCTTATAAGATAAAATATGCACATTTAAACAGTTTTAAAACTGGCTTAAAGCAGAGACTACATGTGAACCGCAAGCGAATAAAACGAAAACAATAACCTCTACGTCTACGACATGCATGTTTAATATCATAAACTTAGGCACCATTTGCCCTGGTTTGACATTAATTTGTCACTTCAATTGGTAAATTATTTGCTGTATTAGCTACACTTAAAACAGTTTCTCGCCTGTATGTATGTGCATGTGTTTGTTAAGACTGTCTGAACGGTTAAACACTTTGCCAAAGATGTTATACGTAAATGGTTTCTCCCCCGTGTGCCTTCGCGTGTGTCTCTTTAGATTGCATGACTGGATAAACGTGTGGCTGCACATGCTGCATTTAAATGGGGTCTCACCTGTATGTATGCGCATGTGTCTTTTGAGATTACCTGGTTCTTTAAACACTTTACTGTGAACTTTACACGTAAATGGTGTCTCGCCTGTATGCAGACCCATGTGTATTTTAAGACATTTTGAATTGGTAAATCCTTTGTTGCACACTATACACTTAAATGGCGTCTCGCCTGTATGTCTGCGCATGTGTTTTTTAAATTGCTCGACTCGAAATATCCTTTACTGCACACGTCACACTTAAATGGTGTCTCCCCTGTATGTAAGTGCATGTGTTTTTCAAGAGAGTCTGACCTGATAAAACCTTTACTGCTCACGCCACACTTAAATGGTCTCTCGCCTGTATGTATGTGCATGTGTTTTTTAAACGAGTTTGACATGATAAATTCTTTGCTGCACACACTACACTTAAATGGTGTCTGTTCTGTATGTATATCCATCTGCAATGTCGTCTTAGTGTGGTATCTGAAACAAGACAAACAAATCACAAACAAACCGGACATTTCTGTCAAGAAAATTTGATAACGAGATGAACGGCTGATGAACCAGTGTGATTTATATGAGACGAAGTATGAACACCATAGACACTTCGACTCGCAGTATACCCACCGTATACGAGACGAAGTATGAACATAATACCATTTATTATATACCTATCAATAATATATACATAGTACCTTCATTTTCTTATAACGGAATACAACAACCTGTATCACACTACAGGTTATCACTATGCTACTAAAAATAGAAGTAGTATCACTATCTTACTAAAAATAGAACAGCAGTTTTTCCAATGATTTAAGCAAGTTTTACGACACTATGCGCGAGAACGTCAAGACGACGTTACGTCATACAAACAAAACAAGTAGGTCAGACCAATGAACACCAACACCTTAAAACTACATACATTTTCCCGCTGCACTTTATCGAGAAATAGTATGCTTTATTGAGTGTGTATGCAATAGCAATGCAAATATTTCTATGTTAATGATGTGTAAGAGGTATATAATAAAAGGATCATTACTAGAGTAACGTGTTCTGGAAATTTGTATCACCTCTCGTAGGTAAATGCGTATGGGTAGCTTTAAATAACGCATACTGTGTTGCAGAGCATTTAAACTCCGCCTCTCGTGTGATCCTTGATCTGGCATTTACCTACTCGAGGTGATACAAACTTTCAGAACACGTTACTCTAGTAATTCAGCTGCCTTCGGCAGCTGACTCTTATATGGCTTTAGAATATGTCTATGGTTAACAGACTGTGAATCCTGTAGCCGACAATAAGCATGCATTACAACTGCAATTCCTAGGGAACCCGTCTAAAATACTTGTATGGTATAAACACATATTTTTCAATGTTCAAAGCTTGACGTTTTATTGCCTCAAATGACGTTTTCGTAGAGCAGTCTACTAAAGTGTAGAATGCGGCAATATTTCCGGGATCTTCACGTCCGGGATTTTTTACGGAGCATAATGAAACTGAATGAAACGCACGTATTGGAATAGAATAAGTGCAAATCCGCATTTTAATGGAATAATACTTTTTTATGGAATAATTCCCATTTATAATGCGGTATTCTCGGAAATACCGCCGTGTTATACATTAGTCGATGGGTTTATTCGCTGCCTATATGTTGCGACTCTTATATTGCTTTCATAATTGCACATGGTAAGGTAGCAATGAATAGTTTCATGGATTTTTTTACTTTGATAACGCAATCTTATAATTACACATGGCAGAAGTGAACAGTTTATCTGTGTTGTGATGCACGCTAACGCTCACGCATCCCTAACATGTGAACACTTGTATTTCTGTGCTGATATGTTCTTCTAGCATGTCGTGGTACAAAGGTGAAAATGTAATCAATATGTAACGCATGTCCATGATTTGACCAGAACGAAGCGAGGTCGTACACCTTGATTCAAAATGTTTGGTAGGAAGAACTGGTGGTAAAACTTGGGAATAAAGTGTCTGGTAAGAAACAAGAGGCCGAAGAGGGCCTGTGGGCGCTCTACTGGCTCTAGATAAAGTCTATGTATAAGGGGCCATAACTCTTTCAAATATCGTTCAACCACAACATGGTGATGACATACGCAACTAGGTTTGGTACTGATTGTCCCTGACAAGTTTCGTTGAAATCCAGCCAGAGGTTCAGGAGAACTAGTCTGTACAAAGTTAGTGTATTAAAACCTTAAAGGGGTCATAACTCTGCCAAAATGCATTCAACCACAACACGGCAATGACAGGTGCAACTAGGCTTGGTACTGATCATCCCCATCAAGATTCGTTGAAATCCAGCAAGGAGTTCAGAAGAGAGTAATCTGGACAACGTTTGGCTATTAAAACCTTTAAAGGGCCATAACTCTGCCAAAAATAATTCAACACGAATATGGCGACGATATGCACAACTAGGCTTGATACTGATCATCCTTGTCAAGTTTCGTTAAAATCCAGTAAGGGGTTCAGGAGAACTAGCCCGGAAAATGTTTGTGTATCAAAAAACTTTAAGGGGCCATAACTCCACCAAAAATCTGTTAACCGGAATGCCACGATGATATGCACAACTATGCTTGCTGCGGATCATCCTTGTAAAGTTTCGTTGAAATGTGGGGAGGCGTTCAGGAGAACTAGTCCAGACAAAGTTTGTGTATTAAAACCTTTAAAGGGTCATAACTCTGCCAAAAATTATTCAACCGGAACACGGCAATGATTTGCACAACTAGACCTGATACTGATCATCCTTGTCAAGTTTCGTTAAAATCCAGCCAGGGGTTCAGGAGAACTAGTCCAGACAAAGTTTGTGTATTAAAACTTTTAAAGGGACATAATGAAGGCCCTTTCTTCTTAATGAGGCCAAAATATAGCATATTTCAGAAAATCAAGGGCCATAACTCCGGTGTAAATGGTCCAATCTGGCTGGTTTTGAACTTTTATGGATCTTTCATTGATAGTAACAATCTGGTAAAGTTTGGTAAAGATCGGATAAAAATGAAGGCCCTATCGCAGTATTAACGAGGCAAAATATAGCATATTTTACTAAATCAAGGGCCATAACTCCGCTGTTACTGGTCCGATCTGGTTGGTTTTCGAACTTGTCCGAGCTTTCATTTATATTAACAATCTGGTAAGGTTGGTAAAGATCGGACGAAAAATGAAGGCCCTATCGTAATATAGCATTTTTAACTAAATCAAGGGCCATAACTTCGCTGTTGCTGGTCCGATCTGGCTGGTTTTTGAACTTGTCCAAGCTTTCATTGATATTAACAATCTGGTAACGTTTGGTAAAGATCGGATGAAAAATGAAGACCCTATCGCAATATAGCATTTTTAACTAAATCAAGGGCCATAACTTCGCTGTTGCTGGTCCGATCTGGCTGGTTTTTGAACTTGTCCAAGCTTTCATTGATATTAACAATTTGGTAACGTTTGGTAAAGATCGAATGAAAAATGAAGACCCTATCGTAATATAGCATTTTTAACTAAATCAAGGGCCATAACTTCGCTGTTGCTGGTCCGATCTGGCTGGTTTTTGAACTTGTCCAAGCTTTCATTGATATTAACAATCTGGTAACGTTTGGTAAAGATCGGATGAAAAATGAAGACCCTATCGTAATATAGCATTTTTAACTAAATCAAGGGCCATAACTTCGCTGTTGCTGGTCAGATCTGGCTGGTTTTTGAACTTGTCCAAGCTTTCATAGATATTAACAATTTGGTAACGTTTGGTGAAGATCGGATGAAAAATGAAGACCCTATCGTCTTAACGAGGCAAAATATAGCCTTTTTAACTAAATCAAGGGCCATAACTCCGCTGTTACTAGTCCGATCTGGCTGGTTTTTGAAATCATCTGAGCTTTTATTGATATTAACAAGATAGTAAAGTTTGGTAAAGATCGGATGAAAAATGAAGGTCCTATCGTCTTAACGAGGCAAAATATAGAATTGTTAACTAAATCAAGGGCTATAACTCTGCTGTTGCTGGTCCGAACTGGCTGGTTTTCGAACTTGTCCAAGCTTTCATTGATAGTAACAATCCGGTACAGTTTGGTAAAGATCGGATGAAAAATTAAGGCCCTATTGTCTTAACAAGGCAAACACATAGCATTTTTAACTAAACCAAGGGCCATAACTCCGCTGTTATTGGTCCGATCTGGCTTGTTTTTGCATTTGACCGAGCTTTCATTGATATTAACAATCTGGTAAAGTTTGGTAAAGATCGGATGGACAATGAAGGCCCTAGCTATCGTCTTAACGAGGCAACATATAGCATTTTTAACTAAGTCAAGGGCCATAACTCCGCTGTTCTGGTTCGATCTGGCTGGTTGTCGAACTTATCCGAGCTTTCATTGATATTAACAATCTGGTAAAGTTTGGTAAAGATCGGATGAAAAATGAAGGCCCTATCGTCTTAACGAGGTAAAAGTTAACGGACAGCCCTTGGCCAGTAGAGCTAAAAAAGGTCGTGGCATGTTTACGTCTTCGTGACAAAAAAGTATTTTCAATATTGTTTTAAGACGCGTGACTTGTTCTGTTATTATATTAAACTTTGTTTTTATTATAACAATGACCTCAATACTCAATATGGACCGCAGTGGCCCAGTTGATAGTACTTTCCTCTGAGCATGTTAAATACATTTCAATATTTTCGTCGTCGGGGTGCCTCTAAATAACCCAATATAATGGAATGTGTGCGTTGAAGGACAAATTACTGTTATTCAAGTGGAATATAAAATAAATTTAGTGTATAAATTCTGCCGGTGCATTTTATACATAGACACCGGCAACTTTAATTATCAAATTCCTTTTGTCTACAAAGTTGGATTGAACAAAGGTTCAGTAATTCATTCGGTACAAAACATTTATTTTATCTGTATTCGCAACATAAACCTTACATTTAAGGCTTTTGTAAATTGGTAAGTACGTTACTGGTCATTTTGTAACGAACTATTTGTTGCAGGGGAATTTAGTTTATTAGGATTAAAAGCGTTTGTAAGAATGCTTCAAGCAGAAGGAGGGCGTCGCCATTACTGGCATTAGTCATAGTTATCATGTATTACATACGCATGACGTAATCGATCCAACTCGTGTTACCTGCATTTTTCTATATCATGTATTGTTCATTTACGGCCGAAGAAGCAATATTTAATAGTCGTCTTATAAAATAATCTTTTTCGTAGATAAATATTTGCAACGTATTTAATTTAATAATGACTTTGTATCAAATTATGCTTGGTAGATTTTATCTCAACGCCGGCAAACCTTTTCTTTCAAGGGAAATAACTGTTCCTACATGATACATGTTTTAATGTTGGAGTTGTTCCTCTTCGATGTTCTTAACGTGGTTGTTATTGTTTCGTTTATAAACTATACATGTTTGTTTTTGTTTTATAAGTGCGGTAAGTGATTGGGTCCTGAAGAGGTCTGCAGCTAGGAATCGGCGGATGCTGTTACTGGACACAGGGCTCGTTTTTTATCATATTATAATTAATTTTCACCTTCGAAATACACACGATTGATCATAGCAATTGTTCTTACCGAGGGAAGGAAAATGCTGTTGTGACCTGGATGTTCTGTCATTGATCATTGATCAGGCTGATCTTTTGCATGTTTGTGGGGGAGGGGGAATAAATAAATAAAATTATAGAATAAATAAATAAAATAAAAAAATAATAATAATAATACATAAATAATAATATTAAGAATATATATATATATATTTCGTAAATCGAAAGATTTAAAAAAAAAAAAAAAACTACAAAAAATAATATAATTAAATTACATAAATAAATCAATAAAAAGAACCTGTATATAAAAATATTATTCTAATAATAAATGTAATAAATATATATACTTATGGATGCTAATTGGCAACGGATTAATCGCTCACGTTACATTTCAGTTGAAAAATGCCTAAATGACAGTCAAAAAGCCCGTACGCCAGGCGTCAGAAAGTGGTGACTCCGGAGAAATCGGCTAGTAGTCCACCAGCACCTCCAGATTCGGCAGGCAGGACACTAGAACCTCCAGTCGTGGACCCGGAACTTATTAAGGAGGTTGTTCGACAGGTATGTGACCCCCCATTTGGTAGAGTCGCTTGGGGGCATCAGGCGCGATATCGTGGTTCCGGAACCTGAGGTCGGTGTCGTGGTTCCTGGACCTGAGGCCCCACTCCAAGGTACGAGTACACAGAATGCCGTTTTACCCGTGTCAATAACCAGCATTCACGATGAGTTGGGTTCCAACATTGGGCCTAGCTTATCAAGCAAAATCTTAAACGGGGAATATGTTGATCTTGCGTTACTCCTTTCAAAGCCCCAGGAAGACATTTCAAAACATGTCTCTCTGATTGATGGGCAATTGATTTTGCAGTCAAGGTCTTCTGAATCTAAAATTGCTGATGTTCAGCAATGGACAGACGCTTTTTTGATTTATATAAGTGTCTATACTTCCTTTCATCCAGAGGCAATATCTGGTTTATTAAAGTACTTAAGTATTATTCGCTTGGGGGCCCAACGTTTTGCAGGGCTGGGTTGGAAATTGTATGATGAACAATTTAGGTTGAAGAAAGCCCGTGACCCATCTTCTTCTTGGGGTTTGGTTGATCAGGAACTATGGCTGTTATATATATATTACACGCCTTCTACACCTGTTCAATCGGGTCTAAAACATCACAAGTGTTTCGACTACAATTCCAAGGGTTGGTGTACCAAAAAACCATGCAATTATCTTCATATATGTATGAGATGCTCGGGTTTCCACCCATCTTTGAGATGCAACAGTCACTGTCACAAAATGTCACGGGTAGAGCGTACTGGTCGTATATAGCTCTTGTATCGGTTACACCCAAAATCTATTGTTCGAGTTGAAACAATTTCACAATATTCATGATCTATTCATGTAACACGTAAAAGCGTGCACATTTTAAGTGGCCGCCAGAGAGGCCGTGTCATAAGTTTAGTTTTGTGCTAATGCATGTAAACGTATAGGTATATTTTCCTTAAACGGCAAAATTGTATAAGGGGCCTGTCGTGTAGATTCAATACTGTAGATTTAGCCACGTTTGTCACGGACTGAACGGGGGAAATAATGATTTGGGCGTAATGTTTGCTATAAAACCCATTGTCTTCTAGCTATCGCCGGGATAATCGATAGTACTTTGTTGGAACAGAGATTGGACGGCAAATTTCACAGGCAACATGTGGTTAGTAGTTTTATCAAACTTTTATCGTATATTTGTATTCAGTGGGCGGCGCCATCTTGTTTGGCGGTTACGACATCCGGTTAGCATTGATGTTTCTCAAACATAACTTTAGACTAGCATATGATTTTGAAGTTACTTTATTAGATGTAATTATTGTAATTGATCATTAATTGTAAAACAATATTAATTTGATAACAGTGGATATTAGGTGCATTAGTTAACGTTGGCGTATAACTCGGTGATTGTAATACACGATTGTCAACATTAGTTAACAATGAGATGAGTGACAAGAATAAATGCGTGCATGCATAACTCAGGGAGTGTAATATATGAGTAATTTGATCATGTTTATATTACATGTATTAGGGGCATTGATTAACAGCGACGTACATAGCGTATACATGGCGTTGTAGAATATGTATACATTGCTACTCATCATTAGTACAGCTTACATATATTGATCGAATAATGATTTGTTTGGGTAATGGTAATTATGCAAGATTGTTATGGTTGTCAACCGACATCTAAAACGTATGTATAATTACAGCCTAAGCCATCCAGGATATAAGCCATCCAGGATATAAGCCATCCAGGGTTGGAGTAAGCCATCTAGGTTTGGATATCCAGGAGTGGAGCTAAGCTTCCACGACTAACGTTACAAGCGGTGGAGACGGTCCCCGTACCTGCGCAGCCAGGTTTTACTAACGACAACCCCCGGGACACAAGGTGGGCCCGTTACCAGTCCTCACTGGAGGAATATCATTCACAATCTCAGTGGAGATTAACTATCATTGCATCGCGTCATCAACCCTTACAGAAGGCATTTGATGACAATCATCCATTGAATTCGCGCATCATCATCTTCATGAGCTCTCGCGCATCACAGTTATCGCGCTAGATCAACATTGTTATAGCTTTAACAACACTTTAGTGTCTTAGACATTCAGTATTTATAACAATACTAAGAACGTCTTAAACGTTCAGGAGAACATTCTTTTCATAGTTCATTTGTGTATTCGCTTGTTTTTTTAGATAATTGTATATATATTAAACATATTTTAAAAGTTGCATTAAACTTATGTAAATGCATTCACCGTCATTGATTCTTTCCTGAGTTAGCCCAACCACTAAGGTCATCCTGTGACAACTGGTGTCAGAAGTGGGATATTTGGCGACTACGGAGGGAAAGAATCGATAAGTGATCTTTATGATGATATACTAAATCTCTACTTATTATTTTAGAATTGTGTACCACCCTCTGATCCGTCAAGGCGACTGTCGACGATCACGGCCACAGCTTGGAAGACAAGTCAAGACACGACAAGGGTAGGGTGAGTCCAAACTGTTGTTTTGTCCGTTCTTTCCTTGGCGCGAGGTCGCAGTGGTCTACACGAGTGGGTCTGAGGCACTTTTGCTCAATAATTTGGGTGTTTGTTTTTACCTCCCTTGATATACACATAGTATCCAATTAGGTTGGCGAACAAGACGTTCTACTCATGTTGTGACACTCGAGTATACTTATATTAATGGGAGAAGTAAATATACATGTACATGTTATACACATTTCGATGATTGTTTAAGGTTTATGTCCAATATCAAATTAAGATATTTTATGTAGTGCATATGTTTTGTGGAAGCTAGATACTATCTACACATAATCGTTAGTAGTTAGCGCTAGTACTAATGTGTATGTAACTTGTCCGATGATGATGCCCAGGTATTTACTGAGGACACAGTGACTTACCATTAGTAGTTAAGTGAGTAGAATTATTAGTGACGTGTGTATTGTAATTATTGTAGTTAGTAGTCCACAATGTCCATAGACATGACGTCCATAAAGGATCTTACGGAAATGGGTAAGGAGTTAGGTTATGCTGGTGAGGAGCTTAGAACCTTTGTTAAAGACGAACAGGCTAGGGAAAGGGAATTTAGACTTAAGGAAAGAGAATTAGAGAAAGATAGGCTAGAATTCGAAAGTAGGTTAGCTAAAGAGAAGCTAGAATTAGAAAGTAGATTAGCTAAAGAGAAGTTAGATGCTGATAAAGAGAAGCTAGATGCTGAGAAAGATAGGTTAGAAGTAGAAGGTAGACTAGTTAAAGATAAGCTAGAATTAGAAAGTAGACTAGCCACAGAGAAGTTAGAATTAGAAGATAGGTTAGCTAAAGAGAAGTTAGAATTAGAAAGTAGAATAGTAAGGGAGAAGCAAGAGTTAGAACATGAGAGGTTCGAAACAGATGGTAGACTAGCTAAGGCTAAGATGATAATGGAAAGGGAGCAAAAGGAGTTTGATCATAAGTTAGCTTTAGAGTTGGAAGCAGCTAAGACACATAGTAAGGACAGTGGAACTGTAGGGAAAGATAGTTATTCTGGGAAGTTAAAAGGTTCGAAGTTACCATACTTTGATGCTGACAAAGATAACATGGACAGTTACTTGTTACGGTTCGAGCGTTATGCTGAGTTACAGGAATGGACCAAAGATAAGTGGGCAGTTCATTTAAGTGCGTTATTGAGAGGCAAGGCCTTAGATGTATTTTCTAGATTACCTAGTTTAGATGCTCTTGACTATGACAAGTTAAAGGATGCTCTTTTAAAGAGATTTGAGTTAACTGAAGAAGGTTTTAGAAAGCGGTTTAGAGCTTGTCTGCCTGAGAAAGGCGAGTCATTTATTCAGTTTATTAGTAGATCTAGAAATTACTTAGATAGGTGGTTAGAGTTAGGGAAGGTAGCGCAGACTTATCAGGGCCTCATAGATTTCTTGTTGCGGGACCAGCTATTCAATGTTTGTAGTAGAGATCTGTTCTTATTTCTTAAAGAAAGAAAACTAACTAGTGTAGGAGAAATGGCAACACAAGCAGATCAGTTTGCCGAGGCTAGAGGTGGAGCTCATAATGTAGTGTCGAAAGACAGAACTTTTAGAGATAGGCAAGGGGACGATCATAAACAGAAAGGCCAGAGTGGAAACTATAGAGGTGGTGGTAGTTCGATGGGTGCTAGAGGAGGTAGCAATAGTGGTAACATAGGTAGACCTTTTATTCGTTGTCGTCACTGTAATGGGAATCATGCTTCACATGAGTGTAGGAAAGCGGTGAAAGTGTCCGCTGTCGTAGACAATTTCAGTGAAAATAGTAGAGTGGACAACAATGTAGGGAATCAGAACCAAGGTTTTAACAACCCATGGAATTTCGGTAGAGGTAGAGGTGGTCAAAACCGAGGTAGAGGTAGAGGCAGAGGTAGTAATAGTCCGGTTATTAAAACCGAGAGTAGTAGCTGTTGTGTTAAATCGGATGGTGTAATGGCGAAGATCGGAACATGTCTCTTTCCGTATGCAAATCTTCCAACGGCAGATGGTAGAGTGAACGGCACGGACGTAATTGTAATGAGGGATACAGGTTGTACAGGTGTGGTAGTTAGGCGTAGTTTAGTTACGGATGACCAGTTGGTAGGTAAACAGTCACCGTGTATGTTGTTAAACAAATCGGTAGAGCACGTGCCAATAGCGAGAATAGATGTAGATACACCTTTCTTTAAAGGGACTACAGAGGCACTATGTATGGACGACCCGATGTATGATTTAACGATAGGGAACATAGATGGTTCAGCACTTCCGGTAATGTCCGATTTTAGAAGTAGCATAAGTAATGCCGTAGAGACTAGAGCGCAGGTTCAGAAGCAAGCTCAGGCTTATAGAAAATTAAAGGTTCCTGCAGCCGTAGGTGACATATCTAAAGCGGAGTTTATAGAAGCACAAACTCAAGACGAGTCATTAGGTCCTTGTAAAGTGAAGGCCAAGGACGGTGTAGTGAAGAAGTGTAAAGGGTCCGGTAGTTGTAAGTTTGTACATAAGAATAGGTTATTGTACAGAGAATTTGAAGATAGTGGTAGTAGACAGTTTCACCAATTAGTGGTACCTACCCAGTATAGAACGACAGTGCTTAAGGTAGCTCATGAGTCGATTATGGGAGGTCATTTAGGCGTAAAGAAAACGTCAGATAGAGTATTGGCAGAATTTTATTGGCCAGGCGTTAGTGGAGATGTAACTAGGTATTGTAGGTCCTGCGATGTATGCCAAAGGACAGTACCAAAAGGTCGAGTGACCAAAGTACATTTAGGTCAGATGCCACTGATAGATACACCATTTAAGCGGGTAGCCGTAGACATAGTTGGACCAATTTTTCCAGTGTCGGATAGGAAAAATAGGTACATTTTAACCATGGTAGACTATGCAACTAGGTATCCGGAGGCAGTAGCATTGCCCTCAATTGAAACTGAGAGAGTAGCTGAGGCATTAGTTGATATGTTCAGTAGGCTAGGTGTACCAGAGGAAATGCTGACTGATTGTGGGTCACAGTTTACGTCAGAACTTATGGCTGAAGTAAGCAGGTTATTGTCTTTGCGTCAAATCATGACAACACCATATCACCCTATGTGTAACGGGTTAGTCGAACGATTTAACGGGACGTTAAAGCAAATGTTACGGCGTATGTGTACCGAGAGACCCAAAGATTGGGACAAGTATCTCAATGCTTTATTGTTTGCATTTAGAGAGGTACCACAAGAGAGTTTAGGATTCTCTCCGTTTGAGTTATTGTACGGTAGGTCAGTTAGAGGTCCCATGAGGATTCTTAGAGAGATGTGGGCAGGTGAAGTAGATAGTGATGAGGTTAAGACTACATATCAGTATGTTTTAGATCTGAAGGAGAAACTAGAGGAGACTTGTAAGATAGCTCAAAGTCAGTTAGTTAAGGCAAGTACCAAGTATAAACGCTACTATGACCAGAAAGCTAGAGCTAGGAAGTTTAAGATAGATGACCAGGTGTTACTGTTACTCCCGACCGACAATAACAAGTTGTTATTACAATGGAAAGGTCCGTTTTACGTTAGAGGGATAGTGAACACTATGGATTACCGTATCGAGATAAACGGAAAGTTAAAGACCTTTCATGCGAATATGCTGAAAGAGTATATAAGTAGAACCGATAATGTGCAACAAGGGGTGTTAACCGTAGTTAATGTTGCAGTTATTGAGGATAGTGAGGAAGACAGTAGTGAGGACACTAGTCCCATGTATTTTCCCACTAGTGTAGGTAGGGAGAGAGCAGCCGATGTAGACATATCGGGCATGCTTAGTGTAGAGCAGAAACGAGAGATGGGTAGTTTACTCTCGGAGTTCAGTGATGTCTTGTCCGAAAACCCGGGGCAGACAGATGGAGTGCAACATGATATTGTACTCACATCAGGGGAACCAATAAGAATTAAGGGGTATCCCATTCCATTTCACTCCCGATCAATTGTTGATGAGGAGGTGAAAGACATGTTGAAATTGGGTGTCATCGAACCTTCAAACGCCCCATTTTCATCCCCAGTCGTACTTATTAAGAAGAAAGATGGGTCAATTCGATTCTGCATCGATTTTAGGCAGCTCAATAAACGTACCATCTTTGATGCAGAGCCAATGCCTAATATTGAGGAGGTATTCTCTAAACTTGCGGGATATTCGTATTTCTCCAAGTTAGACCTCAGTAAAGGTTATTGGCAAGTCCCACTTTCAGACCGAGCTAAAGAGATGACCTCCTTCGAAACTTCGCAAGGACTTTTTAAGTTCAAGGTCATGCCCTTTGGTCTCGTAAACGCCCCAGCAACATTCTGTAGGTTAATGAGGAAAGTCCTGAAGGATTTGTCCAACACAGACAGTTTTGTAGATGACATCCTGGTGTTTACAACAACATTTGAAGACCATATTAAGGCTCTACGTAATCTGTTGGAACGGCTACGCCGGTTTAAACTGACTGCAAAACCTAGCAAGTGTCACATAGGTTACGCAGATATAGAGTGTCTGGGTCATGTTGTCGGGAGGGACCAGAAATTGAAACCCAACCCCGACAAGGTTAAGGCAATTCAGGAAGCACCAAGACCCGAGACAAAGAAACAAGTTAGGTCATTTTTAGGGTTAGCGGGTTTTTACAGGAAGTTTATTCCAAACTTTTCGGCTATAGCTGCACCTTTGTCAGACTTGACAAAGAAAGGTCAACCCAATAGGATAACTTGGAGGGAAAGCCAGGAGCGAGCTTTTGTCTCTTTAAAGGGGAGTCTGGTCAAAACCCCAATACTAAAATTACCTGAACTTGACCAGGAGTTTATCCTCAGAACGGATGCCTCCGATATCGGGGTGGGTGCAGTCCTACTGCAAGAGCAAGATGGGTGTAGTCTCCCCGTGGCTTACGCAAGTCGGAAACTATTACCCCGGGAATGTAACTACTCTGTTATCGAAAGGGAGTGTCTTGCAGTAGTGTGGGGTGTCAGTAAATTCCACCGATATGTTTTTGGTAAGGAATTTGTCTTGGAGACTGACCACCAACCGTTAGCTTATATGAATAAAGCAAAGGTAGCTAACAGTAGGTTAATGAGGTGGGCACTGACTCTGCAGCCTTACCGGATGAAAATTAAAGCGATCCGAGGAAAGGACAATATTGGGGCAGACTATTTAAGTCGCCGCACATAATGACCGGTTTAATACAATAGTGTATTTCAGTGTATTGTACAATAGTAGTATATGTACGACAGGGTAGTGTACAATTGTAGAATAGTGGTGAAATTGTAATCACATAGTATAGTTAGGTTATAACTGCAGTGGATGTTTTCCGGAAGACGGTCGTTGTACTGGCTGAAGGTTGCATCCCTCAGTAGTAATAGTTAACATACTCAAGCGATTGAGCGATCAACTTGTACGTTTTGTCGCTCATTTACTCAGAAGAATTAATAGTTTCTTAACGTGTAAATATTAATTATCATTTTGTTGAATTTTAAAAGTGTAGCACTTTCTTTAAGTGGGGAGATGTTGTCACAAAATGTCACGGGTAGAGCGTACTGGTCGTATATAGCTCTTGTATCGGTTACACCCAAAATCTATTGTTCGAGTTGAAACAATTTCACAATATTCATGATCTATTCATGTAACACGTAAAAGCGTGCACATTTTAAGTGGCCGCCAGAGAGGCCGTGTCATAAGTTTAGTTTTGTGCTAATGCATGTAAACGTATAGGTATATTTTCCTTAAACGGCAAAATTGTATAAGGGGCCTGTCGTGTAGATTCAATACTGTAGATTTAGCCACGTTTGTCACGGACTGAACGGGGGAAATAATGATTTGGGCGTAATGTTTGCTATAAAACCCATTGTCTTCTAGCTATCGCCGGGATAATCGATAGTACTTTGTTGGAACAGAGATTGGACGGCAAATTTCACAGGCAACATGTGGTTAGTAGTTTTATCAAACTTTTATCGTATATTTGTATTCAGTGGGCGGCGCCATCTTGTTTGGCGGTTACGACATCCGGTTAGCATTGATGTTTCTCAAACATAACTTTAGACTAGCATATGATTTTGAAGTTACTTTATTAGATGTAATTATTGTAATTGATCATTAATTGTAAAACAATATTAATTTGATAACAGTGGATATTAGGTGCATTAGTTAACGTTGGCGTATAACTCGGTGATTGTAATACACGATTGTCAACATTAGTTAACAATGAGATGAGTGACAAGAATAAATGCGTGCATGCATAACTCAGGGAGTGTAATATATGAGTAATTTGATCATGTTTATATTACATGTATTAGGGGCATTGATTAACAGCGACGTACATAGCGTATACATGGCGTTGTAGAATATGTATACATTGCTACTCATCATTAGTACAGCTTACATATATTGATCGAATAATGATTTGTTTGGGTAATGGTAATTATGCAAGATTGTTATGGTTGTCAACCGACATCTAAAACGTATGTATAATTACAGCCTAAGCCATCCAGGATATAAGCCATCCAGGATATAAGCCATCCAGGGTTGGAGTAAGCCATCTAGGTTTGGATATCCAGGAGTGGAGCTAAGCTTCCACGACTAACGTTACAAGCGGTGGAGACGGTCCCCGTACCTGCGCAGCCAGGTTTTACTAACGACAACCCCCGGGACACAAGGTGGGCCCGTTACCAGTCCTCACTGGAGGAATATCATTCACAATCTCAGTGGAGATTAACTATCATTGCATCGCGTCATCAACCCTTACAGAAGGCATTTGATGACAATCATCCATTGAATTCGCGCATCATCATCTTCATGAGCTCTCGCGCATCACAGTTATCGCGCTAGATCAACATTGTTATAGCTTTAACAACACTTTAGTGTCTTAGACATTCAGTATTTATAACAATACTAAGAACGTCTTAAACGTTCAGGAGAACATTCTTTTCATAGTTCATTTGTGTATTCGCTTGTTTTTTTAGATAATTGTATATATATTAAACATATTTTAAAAGTTGCATTAAACTTATGTAAATGCATTCACCGTCATTGATTCTTTCCTGAGTTAGCCCAACCACTAAGGTCATCCTGTGACAGTCACGCTTCACAATTGAACCAACCTCAGGCTAGTAATGTATTTAATTTTAGGGCAGGCGGTGGAAGTCAGCAAGGGGCACGTTTCCCGTCTCCTGTGCCAAGCTACCCAACACGTCCAGTCTATAGGTCAGCTGCGCCAGTTGGGGCTTCGCCAAGGCTCCAATTTAGATATGCCAACTCGCGGGCAAACACCCATTAGAATCAAACCTCTTTGTAGCATGTTGGAGTTTTACCCCGATACAGCCACCGCCAACGAATTGATACATGGTTTTGTTAATGGATTTAGATTGCATTATTCGGGACCTAGGCAATTTTCGGATTGCCAAAACTTAGGCTCTGTCAAAAACAATGAAGCGGAAGCTTTAAGATTGATTTACAAGGAAATTTCTTTAGGGCGTATGGCAGGCCCCTTTTGGGATCCACCTTTTCAAAACATAAGAATATCTCCAATCGGTTTGGTCCCGAAAAAAGACGGTAGTTCTCGGTTAATACACCATTTGTCATACCCATGTGGGTCCAGTATTAACGATTTTATTTATCCAAATGTATGTAATGTTCAATATGCTTCTTTCGACCAGGCCATTGAAATGATCCAAGGCCTGGGACCAGGGGCTTTGCTGGGGAAAATGGACATAAAATCTGCTTTTAGATTACTGCCAATAAATTATCTAGATTTCGAGTTGTTGGGCTTTAAAGTTATGGGACAATTCTTCTACGATATGTGCCTTCCGATGGGATGTTCCATTTCTTGTTCTCTTTTTGAATAATTTGCAACTGCTCTTGAGTGGGTAGTCAAACAACAGTCCAGATTAGATAGTGTTATTCATTATTTAGACGATTTTCTTTTTGGCGGTAGGAAAGAATACTCAGACTGTGCCTTGCTTATGGCTAGTTTTAGCCAATTTATGCATGGAAATTGGCGTTCCTATTTTGGATGACAAAACAGTGGGGCCTACTCATATTTTAATATTTTTAGGCCTTGAAATTGATTCTGAGAAAATGATAGTGCGAATTCCCAATGACAAATTGATCGAGTTAAGGAGCTTATTAACATTTATTTTGGGGAAGAAGAATGTCACTCTCAAGTCTCTGCAGTCTCTTGCTGGCTCGCTGAATTTTTGCTCACGTGCAATACCAGCGGCTCGTGCATTTTGTTTTTATGACGCTATGTCGGGTGCAGCTCAACCACATCACTTCATTAGAGTGTCCAAACCAATGAAAGACGATGTAAAAATGTGGTTAATATTCCTTGATTGCTTTAATGGCTACTGTTATTTCCCGGATTCAGTTTGGACCAGCAATTTCGACTTGCATCTTTTTACTGACTCTGCAGGCAATGCTAATTTAGGGTGTGCTGCATATTTCGAACCACATTGGACTTTTTTCCAGTGGCCAAATAGTTGGCGCGACACAGAACTGATAACGGATATAACTTTTCTCGAGTTGGTACCCATAGTTCTGGCTTTTCAAATATGGGGCAATATGTTCCAGGGTAAAAAGATTGTCCTGCATACGGACAATCTCGCGCTGGTCTCTATTCTAAACAGAAAAACGTCCAGATCTGTTAGAGTGATGCACCTTGTTCGTCCCCTTGTTTTGCAAACTATGTTGTTTAACATACAGTTTCATGCAGTTCATATTGAAGGTAAAAACAATTGTATAGTTGATGCCTTATCTCGTAAACAATGGGTTCGTTTTCAGCAGCTGGCTCCCAGGGCAGAACAACACCCATGTCCAGTTCCTGCATCTTTCCTAGCTTTGATATCCAGTCTCGAGCAGACAGGCTTTTAGAGGCATCGTTGGCCTTCAACACGCGGGAATCTTACAATACAGGCATTAAATCATTTGACACTTTTCGGGTTAATTATAATATGCAATTGGCCTGGCCTCCAAGCATACAGCAAGTAGTCGATTTCATTGCTCATCTGTCTCTTAAAGGGTGCGCACCCGCAACAGCTCGTTCATATTTGTCTGGCATTAGTTTCAAATGCAAACTTTTGCATTTATCAGATGTAACAAATAATTTCGTAATTAAATTTTTTTTAGTTGGCATGAATCGTCTTGATAAAAGGGTCGATCCCAGACTCCCCGTTACTCCAGATATGTTGGTCAAGATTTTAAAAATCTTACCGGCTATTTGCAGTTCAAATTATGAAGCTTCTATGTTCGCAGCTGCCTTTGCACTGGCATATTTCGGGTTTCTTCGAGCAGGAGAATTAGTGTCGGATAATAAGAGCCATTCAATTCATGCACTGACTTTCGACAGCAACACTTTTCTCAAGAAAACACTCTACTCGAAATACATTTGGCACACTCAAAAACAGATCAGAGGGGTGTGGGCACTATTATTTCACTTCCAGCTATTAACACTACAATATGTCCTGTCACTCGTCTTAAATCGTATTTAGAGGTTCGCCCCAAATGTATCGGTCAGCTATTTATTCATTTTGGGGGTGGTCAAGTCACTCGGTATCAATTTAGCGCGGTGTTAAAAAAAGCGTTGATCGCTTTAGGAATTGATGCCAATAATTATAAGTCTCATTCTCTACGTATTGGCGCAGCTTCCAATGCGTCGCGTCTGGGAATGTCGGATGACATGATCCGAGAGCTTGGGCGATGGGACTCTAAGGCTTACAAAACATATATCCGAGTTCCGACCGAACAGCTCAACTATTGTTCCCCTAGTTGAATCGAGTCTTAAGTATTCCAGATACAAGATCTCGAGTGTGGATTGTGGGCTCGTCCATTATTACGGGGGCGTTTACATATGCCAGACAATCACCATCGGAAGGAGTCGGCCTGGGATTAGACGAGCTCCATGCGAGTGTTTGGTGGCAGGGGAAAGGTGGTTTGAGATGGCGCCAGGTCGAGAAGAGGCTCCAACTACTGTTGACTATTGAAGACCCTCCTAATGTACTAGTGTTGCACTGTGGCGGTAATGATATAGGTCAAGTACCAGCTGCAGAATTAAGGCACCAAATGGTTAAAACCTTAAACAAGATCAAAGACCTTATAATACCTGGAGTTTTTATTGTGTGGTCACAAATTCTTCCGCGTTTAGTTTGGCGGGATGAGTTATCTCATTCAGCTTTAGAACGTGTGAGAGTTAGGGTTAATAGTAAGGCGGCTACAGAAGCGATTAAATTGGGGGGGCGGGTATATAAAATACCCGGAAATAGCCGAGTCAAATTTGCATTTGTATTCGGGCAAAGTTCATTTGTCCGACCAAGGCAATAAAGTATTCTTGCAAAACCTACGTCTCGGGCTGCATTATTTTCTTTCACTTTTAAACAATGAATAACAATGTTTACCCCTCTGGCAATGTGACTGTTAGTGTGTACATGTCGGGACTTTGCTAATACTGTTGCAGTCTCTATTGAAGAATTTTATTTTGAACGTTCTCAATTTCGAGACGTTTTTGTTTTATATTGTCGAGACATTTGCTTCAGCTATTTCCTCTACTTGAGGAGTGTGTTGCCTCTATTTGAGGCAGTCTCTATTTGAGGCTTTTTTCTCTTTGCGCTCTCTATTTGAGGCGTTTGTTATTTTGGCGAGACATTTGCGTCAGCCATTTCCTCTATTTGAGGCATTTTTATTTTTGGCGAGACATTTGCGTCAGCCATTTCCTCTATTTGAGGTTTTTATTTTAAATAGTTTTTGTTGGCCACTCAGCTTTGTCGTATATATTTAAACCATGTTGCATTTAGTCTAGTCTCTAAGCTGTGTCCCGCTTCCCCCATGTGTGGTTAATAAGAATTTTGACATTTTCAATGCAAGAGCTTTCAATTAGGTACATTTGTCTTTGTGAACTGCTGTACCCAGGGTTCATAAAGTACATACATATGTTTAATTAACTACACATTTTATCTTCTATATTAGGTACATTTGTCTTTGTAAACTGCTGTACCCAGGGTTCATAAAGTACATGAATATGTTTTATATTTTATTTTGTTGAAGCCGTGGCCAATATATTCCAATAAACATAAACTGTAAACATTGCCTTGTATTGTGCTAAACCCATCTTTAATAATGGAATTTGTGCGTTGAAGGACAAATTACTGTTATTCAAGTGGAATATAAAATAAATTTAGTGTATAAATTCTGCCGGTGCATTTTATACATAGACACCGGCAACTTTAATTATCAAATTCCTTTTGTCTACAAAGTTGGATTGAACAAAGGTTCAGTAATTCATTCGGTACAAAACATTTATTTTATCTGTATTCGCAACATAAACCCACCCACCCTCTCCTGTTATTGAAAACAGTGTTTTCGGTTTTTTATGTTTTTATTTTCAGAGCATGGGATTTCATCGGTTTCAGTCGGGTTCTTCTGTCGCGGCTTTAACAGAGTTTACAGCAGTCCACGTTCGGGATCTCCACACGGTGAAGGCAGTTTTTCGCGGTCACAGCAATTACTTATTGTGTAGTTAATAAGAATTTTGACATTTTCAATGCAAGAGCTTTCAATTAGCTACATTTGTCTTTGTGAACTGCTGTACCCAGGCTTCATAAAGTACATACATATGTTTAATTAACTACACATTTTATCTTCTATATTAGGTACATTTGTCTTTGTGAACTGCTGTACCCAGGGTTCATAAAGTACATGAATATGTTTTATATTTTATTTTGTTGAAGCCGTGGCCAATATATTCCAATAAACATAAACTGTAAACATTGCCTTGTATTGTGCTAAACCCATCTTTAATAACGTGCTGTTGTTCAGTCAGTCATCTAAATCCGTTCCATCACATTGCATCTTAGTGAGTTAGCCTAGCACGTTTAAGAACTAAAGGAATCTATTCGATAGTAAGTGTATGGCAGGTTCCGGGATTCATATGAATGTGTATGGGTAGCTTTAAATAACGCATACTGTGTTGCAGAGCATTTAAACATCATTCACTCTGTCACGTTTCTTGTTTTTTCTCTCTGCAGTGTGGTATATTGCAATTTAAATAGACTATTCTACTCATTTGCTTCTGTATCGAATTGTATTAAAATGTGCACCACACTTAAAACTGATTCATCAAGTGCATAATAATCGCCACAAAGTAATAATACTGAATTGCAACTGCTCTAGTATTCTACATCTAACTATGTAATCATAGCCTCACTTCTCCCTTACCTGCTACCTCTTCTACCTACATCCCACGTACCCCTACCCCGTTATATAACATCATATTTTGTGTACTATGCCTCATGTTGTTATTTCATGTATTTCATACATGTTGTAACCTGAGTGAAACGATAAAGATTATGATTATTATTATTAATATGTGAAACACATGTTTTCTACTAAACGTAACTCTATCACCGACCTTGAGTCACGTAACCTGAATACGAAATGAAACCTGGGTTACACGTCCCATTACAAATCATGTTATATTGGGACAGCAACCACAGCGGGAGATGAGTTAAATGAAGTTTTCCTTTCAGATATAACTTCGACAGGGCATGAACCCACGCAGAGCAGAAATATGTAACTCCACTCTTACTTGTTAACGTGTTGTTCACTACCGTAAAGTGGTTAGTTTGAGAACATATTCTGTTGAAATATTCGCGCCTCAACTTGAAGTCAACAGTTAACATGTCTTTGCTTTCGTCATTTTGGAATCAAAGAAAATCCGATTATAATGAATAGTTGCCAAATTGGTACAATTTCACAGCGGTCGCTGTCTATACATTTTTGAACCCGTATTAATATTTGTGTACATGGAGTGTGACATGTGGGTGGAGTATACCTCATTACGATGTCGTAGATCAATCTCTACACGGAGTTAATTGTGAACACAGGAACTGGTCACTTTTAATTTTTGCCTTCTATTATTATAATTGTCTATAAAGGACTTTAATGGGAAATTTTGGAAAATGCTGGTGTTCTTTTTCAGAGGTCAAGCAGACGTTCGAAACAATCTCAGTTACATGCACACTATATACTAACATGTGCAGAAATAAATTTCCTATCCAACAATACCTTTCTTCCTACGATCCCTTGTAAATTCGCTGAGATATCCGAGTTCAAAGTCACCAAAGTGCAATTTCAAGCAGCACGTCGTTTGTCTATGTCCCCTATGTAAACAAATGAAATTTACCGAAAATCAGGTGTCCGTTAATTCCGTTAATTTCGGCGCAGTATTCCAGCTTCAAATCACAACCAATTCACTAAAGTAAAGCATCGATACGTAAATAAATCCATATTTTATCAGTTTGCATAGTCCGTATCACGAGAAAGTCACACAACAACGAGTATTTCGCCACTTGTTATCGGCACTAGCAGACTTTACAAATGAAACCGCCATTTTCAAATGAATTACGGGGCCGGATGACGTCATAATGCGAATCTAACAGCTATGGTAAGTATTTTTTCCTTTTTAATATTATTCTTGAATATATTAGAAAATACGTTTGTGCTTATCCATAACATTATTATAATCAATAATAGTGTTATGGATAAGCACAAGCGTATTTAATAATATATTCAAGAATAATTTTAAAAAGTATTTTTTTTTACCATAGCTGTTAGGTTCGCATTATGACGTCATTCGGCCCCGTAATTCATTTGAAAATGGCGGTTTCATTTGTAAAGTCTGCTAGTGCCGATAACAAGTGGCGAAATACTCGTTGTTGTGTGACTTTCTCGTGATACGGACTATGCAAACTGATAAAATATGGATTTATTTACGTATCGATGCTTTACTTTAGTGAATTGGTTGTGATTTGAAGCTGGAATACTGCGTCGAAATTAACGGAATTAACGGACACCTGATTTTCGGTAAATTTCATTTGTTTACATAGGGGACATACACAAACGACGTGCTGCTTGAAATTGCACTTTGGTGACTTTGAACTCGGATATCTCAGCGAATTTACAAGGGATCGTAGGAAGAAAGGTATTGTTGGATAGGAAATTTATTTCTGCACATGTTAGTATATAGTGTGCATGTAACTGAGATTGTTTCGAACGTCTGCTTGACCTCTGAAAAAGAACACCAGCATTTTCCAAAATTTCCCATTAAAGTCCTTTATAGACAATTATAATAATAGAAGGCAAAAATTAAAAGTGACCAGTTCCTGTGATTGTGAATGTGTCGTTCCTTGCATTCCCATAACACATATGAACTTTATGGCAAATTACAAGAACAATAAAACTACCTGATGGCATTCTTTTTTCCTGATTCAGCTTTATATGAAAGGTTTAAACAATTTAAACAATTTAAAGAGATCTGTATTGCGAGAACTTAGAGAATAAACAGTTAATTGTGTGCCTAATTATATTGCAGTAGAATCAATACAGTGAATGCTTCGGAATATCACCCTGCCGTCAAAACACTCAAAATGACACATAACGTGGTCCGAGTATTAACTTTCATACCCCATCTAACCCTTTCTCCAAGAAGCGAAATCTGGGTTGGCTGGGGTATGAAATAAAACCTTAATTTCCGTTTAAAAAGTTTCCAAAAATATTTAATAGGTCATTTTAAACAGGTTATCGCATTTTTCCAGTAACAAATGTTAAACATATCTTATTGTCGAAATATCCGTTATAAAATCCTGCTAATATAAGTTTTCCCATCGCGTAATGGAATTAATGCAGGGCAATGTCATGATGCACAACTGTGATGCACACTGGGTTACAATATTGTCGTTCATCTGTGCTAACCAGTTACCATCAATTTTCCTATTGGAATAGTAAAGTGGTGTTATGCCAAAAAGGTATCCGTTACATTTAAAAACAACAAAAAAAAAAACACAACGTTTAAATTAACTTACATTTGCGTACATCCGTCCTCGTCGTTGATTGTATCATGATACATTATATACGGTATGTTGACACTAATAACACTAACATGATACATTATATATGTATGTTGACACTAATAACACTAACATGATACAGTATATATGTATGTTGACACTAATAACACTAACAGGACCTCTTCTCTTTACATTTTCCTAATTGGAAATGGAGAAATTAGTAGAAGGGAGATAACTGGATACGTTTAAATGGTGATATGTAAATTTAGAGGCATGCTATCCAGGAAAAACGAATTCCAACATGTTACAATTCAAAGGCATAATAAATAAATGCATGCTCATCACTGACTAGAGCTATAAGTTTCTTCAGGGACTCATATGTAATATAGACGGGTCCTGGTTTCTTCAGGGACTCATATGTAATATAGACGGGTGCTGGTTTCTTTAGGGACTCATAATTGTGTAATATAGACGGGTCCTGGTTTCTTTAAATGAATTTAAATTTTGGAGAAATAGCATGTTTAAAATTAATAACTGTCACTAAGGGAGGTGGCGTAGGGGGAGGGTTATGGGGTTATGGGGGGAGGAGGCTGAGGAGGGGAGGGGGCTGGGGAAGAGGGTATTTACTTAATTTGTTTAGGTGATTTTCATTGCAGGCAGATTTATCCTAATCTTGGTCTTAACAGTTTTTTTAAGTTTGTCAATCAAGAAATATAGTATTAACAATCGTAAACATCATTTATCAGAATTAATTATGGGAAAAAAACGTAAATATAAGTCAGTAAGCATTTTGGTTTAGAGAGTATGCTTTGTTTGGTTATTGGTGCAATGTGTCAAAACGGCAGGCTGTGGAAAATACAATATACATGTATATCCATGGTAAAACATACAAAACTGAATATTCCATTCAACCTAGCCTCTAGAATTATTACTATAGTAAGTGAAGTAATTATAAGAATGATACGCTTAACAGAACTGAAACATTTTTAACACAAGCAGGGATACCAGGAAGAAATAATTTCCCAAGGAATTTGGAAAGATATTGACAAAGGCCCAATCAAGGCAGACTGGGCCTTTTAACAAGTTTTGGGGAAGGGGCCTTTTGCCTAATTGGGCAAGTTTTAAAAATGGGGAAAACTGCATATTTTTAAAGAACTTTGGTTGAGGAAGGGGCCTTATACTGGTCGCGGCAAAGAAGGGTAAAAAGACCATGGCAGATGACCGGATTGAAAGGAAAAACGAAGACATGTCTGATGTTATACCATTTGTTACTACCTTTAATCCATAACATACAAACGTTTTCACAGTTGTCCGTCAACTCGAAACCTTCATGACACGGAGTGAAACAATGACAACAGTTTTACAAGAGAAGACGATTATTAATAACAGAAGACAGCCTAAAAATGTAGAACGAATTTTAACTAGTTCAAAATTTGATTATAAAAAAACTAAACCAAGTAGTTCAAAATGTGGTGACAATCGATGTAAACCTTGCCCGAACCTGATTGGAGGTAACTCGATCGATCGATCTATTGTAAATCTACACATGTTATTGTAATAGATAGAGTATGGTTTCATTGAGTTGGTTCATTTAAACATCGAGATGGGTGTAGCCCATCGAGGGGTTTAAAGGTGTTTAAATTAACCACGGAGGCCGCGGGTTCAATCCTCCGTTGTGCCACTGAGTTCCGTCGGTGTGTTCTTGGGCAAGACACTTTCCCTTAGCCTCGTCCGTCGGATGAGGACGTAAACCGTGTCGGTCTATCCTCCGACGTTAAAGAACCATAGGAATCTATTCGATAATAAGAGTAGGGCAGGTTCCCGGATTCCTATGTATCCTTCCCCTATCTCTGGGGCGGCTCTAAATAACCTATAATGGGTTGATCAGCCGTTAAACAACATTCAATTCAATTAAATTAAACAACGAGATAAAACCATACTCTATTTGCTTAGTAGCATGTCCATTTCAGCTCTATTTCAATTATTCTAACTGTTATTCTCACTGTTATTCTCACTGTTATTCTGACAGGACTTATCTTCTATTAAACGTTTTACACCTGTGCCTGAACAAAGAGAATTTTCAGTGACCATGCTACAAATATTATTTTATTTTATGCTTTCCAGTGATTTATATCATTTTTTCAGTAAAATAAAAGTGGTAATCCACTGTTTTCAAGCTGTTTTTGGAACAACTTTTTTCTATAGTGAATACCTCTCTTTATCAATATACTGTTGAATCAGGCTCATGCTGATAGTTGGATGTTTGACGTGTATAACTTTTTTAATAAATGTTCTTGTTTATTTCACGGAAAATATTTTTACTGAAATAAACAATTTCAGAACTATTTGATGTCGTGTATTAACTAGTGATCTGTAGTGAAGCGGTTATAAATTGGGGCTGACAGTGGGGAATACAAATGTGAAATTGACACAAAAACACTGATGGAAGCGTAAAATAATAATTTAAAACAAATCAGTGGAAGATGCAACTTTATTTCATCCCGTGAGCTCCCAAAACAGTATTCTCACTCGTACGCCACTCGTGAGAATACTATTTTGGGAGTTCACTCGATGGAATAAATCTGAATCTTATACTGAAAAAACAAACACATATCCTCTATATCTGTAAAACGTGCCGGTAGTTTTATGTGGGCAAAACAACTACCATGTTAAGAACAAGAATGACCGTGCATCGCCAACAGACTAAAACAGAAGAACTGAGACTGCTGAAAGTAAATAAACATTTCCATGACTGTTCTAATGGGCAGTTTGAAATAATTCCAATATATAAAGTGTATAACACCAGTGACTTTTAATTAGACAAAAAAGAACTGTATTTCATTAATATCTTAAAACCAAATTTAAATGCGTAAATACAGAAATGTACTTTTATAGTTGTATTTTACATTAGCTTTGCATAGCTCTTACCGACAGTTCCTTGAGTTCAGAGCTGGCCTAATAGTGATCAAACTTTTGAGCACAAGAATCGGACTCTGCTCAAAATCTAAAAAAAAAAATCCAAATAAAATCAATTTTACAAGCAAATTACTATATTTACTTTTAAGTAATTTTAAAGGTAATTTAACAGAAAATGTCTGAAAACCACAATTCTTACCGATAGGGTTTGCAAAAAATTTTGAGTCTGAGTCTGATTCTTGTGCTCAAAGATTAGATAAATTTAGGCCCTGGTCTCGTCTATGGGTTGGGTTACACTCGCCGTAGGTATCTGTACTCTTGGTTTTAATATGAGGTGTGATGTTATGTTAACGGAGTCGTTTGTCGTCCTCTCCAAATATCGGTTCACAAAACCAGCTAAGTCAGCTTGACTTGACTTGACTTGTTTAACCACTTATAGGATATGTTGTCTGCTTTTTAATTTAGTATTTTGGCTGTTACTTGTGATACGCAGGCTTCATAATCGCTGCTCCCAACTAAATTACATTATGTTTATTTCGGTCTTCGGGGCATTTAATTTTATTAGATACTGGGACCATATGCCGTACGACACGGGGAAGCATATGACTCCATGTCCACCGCCGTATGCATGCCATTTTCGGGATGGTTTAAATTGTGTACTATTGATTTTATGAATATTGAGTTCTGCTCAACCCGGGGCTAGAGGGCGTGAGCGGTAGCTAGCATATTACACTACAGCTCATGAACAGTTTCAATCAAACCGAGACTGCAATATTTCGTATGTGTCCTGCTCGGCCGTTTCCAAAGGTCCATTATCATCCTCTTTTTTTAAGTTAACGTCTACTTCCTGTCCGCAGCAAATGCCTTGACGGCCGTATGGGCCGATACAGATCCCAGTTACTGCACTTGGCCAGTGCAGTGTGACGACTTCTCCGGGACGTTTATATATTGGTGTCCACAGAGGTGTATGTATTGCTGTCCACAGATGTTTATGTAGTGCTGTCCACATAGGTTTTTGTATTATTGTCCATAGAGGTATATATACTGGTGACCACAGAGGTTTATGTATTGGTGTCCACAGAGGTTTATGTATTGGTGTACAGAGGTTTATATATTGGTGACCACAGAGAAATCAGCAACGTATCAATGACCATGTCTATTGATATTTCGAAGAGCTTCTCGCTAATTTTAAACTAGCTAACGTTTTTCAAACCCCGGAGAAAGATCGAAATATCAAATTCAATAATTATATTTACATTATGTTTGTCCTATTTTAGACTTTAGTAATGGAAATACGTTGTATTTGAGTAAAAATAGTGTATAGCAACTTACGACAATAAGCACGAGAACGTCAAGACGACGTTACATCATGAATACAAACAAAATAGGTTAATCAAACGAATAAACTGCACATGGTTTGTTTTAGATCTACCCCAAAAGTAAATGTTTCTTCACTAGGAATTAAGGCGCAACAAGACGCAATAGTTTATTGCAGGCAAGCGCAGTAGAAATGTAAAATTGAATTAAATTGAATTGGGGTTTTAAGGCGCACCAACACATTACAGGTTATATGGCGCCTAACAGGCATGAACATGCCAGGTTCATCTTCCATGTACAGCGAGATAAAATATGGAAAATAGGCCTAGAACCTTCTCACCCTGAACTGCAGAGTTGCTGCAAATTCTATCGTAAAAACTCCATTTACGCTGGAGCCACGTTTATTGCTTTTCTGCCACTGCTCTTAGTGATAAGAGCGAGATGGCACCTGAAACAATGCAGGGGTCATGATGAAGACCTTTAATGAGCATGAACAAAAAATGACAAAATGAATATGGGGGGGGGGGGGGGGGGGGAATGGGGGGGGGGGGTATTCTACCCCGGCAACCACACGGGTATTAATCGTGATATCTCGACTCCATAAATAATGAATACTCGGAGCTGTCTTAAATTTTTAATTCGTTATGTCAGGCGACGCAAATGGGGCGGGTTTTTCATTATTTTTCTCGACTGTCCTTCCGTATATCTGTCCGTACGAACATTAAAAGTTTACATGTATGTTTTGGTTGAGTTCATTACATCGATACCAGAAGACGAGGTGCTTTCAAACTTCACACTTCAGCAGTAACCTTGCCAAAGTAAGTCAGTGTGCCGGACCTTTACGCACTGTTCGCATTTCGTTAACTTACATGTAATTCTATACTATATACACACCTTCTCCTCAAAACAATTTAACTAGTATTCAAAGGAGATAGATCAGTACTATGTATTATCATATATATACGCATTTTTGCCCGCAATAATCACAAAATTACCCTACAGTAACCTCTTCTGAAACCAGCCGTATCATAAATGTGGTCCAAAGTCACCTGACAGTTATTGACCCGGTCACCTGACTGTTATTAATCCGGTGACCTGACCGTTATTGGCCCGGCCACCTGACCTTTATTGGTCCGGTCACCTGAGGAATGCAAATACAGACAAAATCATAAATCCAAAAATCTAAATTGTTCACGGAGTGGCTTCGCTCGACTGAAGAGAGAGATCAAAGTAACTCAAGAAAATTGCGTGAAACAGTTGGACGATATAACTGCATGTCTTTTTCTGAGTATACGAACGTCCAACAAAACAGAGTATGAGCCAGACTCTATAAAAATCAGTCGAGGCAGGCATAAGCCAAAACTTAATCGAGAAGACGTAGGCCTATGAGCATCATATTCCTTTAGCTATGGATTTTCAGCATTCAAGGAACGTACTGACAAAAGCAAGGAATGAGAGAAAAAAACTTAACAAACAATAAAATAATTTAAGTTAAAACTGTTGATTTCCGTCGATTTATACCTATTTTATGAAATACGGTAAGAGTTTAATATCCATTGATATAAAAAAAAACACAGATAAAATCCGACTAAAAATGCGTATATATATTATAAAACTATTAAAATATTGATGCGTTATTGTCCGTCATATCTGCCCGAGACCACAATATCGGCCTCAAGGCTTTATTGGGGTCTCGGGCAGATATCGGCCCCAAGGCTTTATTGGGGTCTCGGGCAGATATCGGCCCCAAGGCTTTATTGGGGTCTCGGACAGATATGACGGACAATAACCCATCACCCATGTATTAATCACTACTGTACTTTTTATCAGGTCCAGAGAACGATTATGAACCGTTTTTTGCTTCATTAGGGGAAATTTCATGTTATGACTTACATCAATAGAAAGATGGGATTTTGACGTTTTTAACGCAGTCAATTTTTTTCCAATCCGTCCCTTTGGAGTCTCACGATCTTTGACCCTCCATTTCCAGTGCAAATATAAACAAACATGGCTGCCGATTGACCCAAAAAACAATATGTACGCATGCCCGTAAGTCGATATGGAAAGTAATATTTACGATGAAGGGTAGACAGCCTCCGTTAAAAAGTATTAGGCTAGACTTTAAAATCCACCCGCCACCTATTTTACATTTTCTTCAACTACTTTTTTTTTACAATGTTTAGTTTGCATCAGGGTTAAAGTTAGTAGGGATACATTATTTTGTAAATGTGTAATTCATAACTCAATGGCAGACCAATTCAAAAAGCGCTACAAATGCAGTTCTCAACTGTTGGATTGAATGAATGAATGAATGAATGAATGAATTGAATGAATGAATGAATGAATGAATGAATGAATGAATGAATGAATGAATGAATGGTGTTTTACGGCACGTCGACACATAAATAGGTCATATTGTGCGCAAAAACTGATGAAAGATGAAGAAATGAAGGATTAATTAAAAATTAATGTAAATATATAAAGATAAAACTATTTACAAATAAGGGATGATATGGTAGTAATATAAACTATACATGTAAATCAACAAATGCCCGAAAACGGGTATATAAAGAAGTAAATATATAAAGAGCATATAATGATTTATATAGTCTGACTTCCTTCAGGAAATCTAAAACAAGACTAAAATCTATAGTATTAAATACTTCGGTGATAGTATTAACACTGTAGTATCTTTGACGTATAAGATCAAGGTCTACACATTCTAACAAGATGTGTTTGACCGTTAACGGTGCAAAGCAGGGTATACATTCTGGTAATTGCTCACCTTGTAATAAATATGAATGAGTGTTATACACGTGCATGCCCTATTCTGCACCGGGCTAGGACAACTTCCTCTCGACGAATGGGTCTCCGAGTAACGGTTTAATTGAATGGAGTTTATTGTTAACTGACAAATCCCAAGCGGCTTGCCAAGAGTTACGAATATATATGTGTTAATACAACTTTAAAAATCAGTTTAAGGTAATTTGGCATTAGCAATATGTAAACCTAATGCTGCTTAGCAGCATTATCAGCTCTATCATTACCACGTATTCCTACATAGCTTGGAAGCCAGCAGAAAATAATACTATCAACTATAAGATAACTGTACTTTTCTAAAAGTTGAAGCACAACTGGGTTATCATGATTCATATTACCCAGTGCTTGAAGAGATGGTCATCATCAGATTCCTATATATAGTTTAAGGTAAGTTCAATTGCCTTAAGTTCAGCTGAAAAGATAGAGGCGGCTCTTTATGCTGTGTTTGTGAACAACAGCTGCTGCAGCTACTTTATATCCGTCTTTAGAACCATCTGTGTATATATGTTGAAATGTTACTATATTTCAATTTATTTCCATTGCTTTGAAAGACAGTAGGGTCTTTACTGGATTTGATACTATTATTACAAAGATCGAAAATAAGTGTTGGTGTTTCCAAAGTCCACGGTGGAATTTGTGGTACTTTGTACTTTGCAATCAAATTTAGGTCGATTTCAGTTGTCTCTTAATTTTGGTTTAATACGAAGTCCAAATGGTCGAATGGCCTTCGATTTTCGAACAAAAAGAGGTTCATAACTAGGATTAAAAACATTATCGAAAGTTGGGTTTGAAGGGTTAGATTTTAATTTAATGGCGTATTGAAGGACTAATTTGTCCCGTCTATGAGACAGTGATGGTTCATTCGCTTCAACGTATAGACTTTCGGCTGGTGATGTACCTTTCGAAAGGCACCTAAGGCGAGTCGTAATCCTTGATTATGTAAAAGATCGAGCATCTGCAAGTATGATTTGCGGGTCGATCCATATACTATTGAGCCGTAGTCCAGCTTGGATCTGATAAGAGATCTATAAAGTTGTAAAAGTAATTTACGATCTGCTCCCCAAATAGTGTTTGCAACAACTTTAAGTAAATTAAGAGCTTTAAGGCAGTTGGCCTTCACGTATTTAAGGTTTGGTCGAAAATAAGACCAAGGAATTTTGTTTCATCCACTACTTGTATTGGTGATCGTTGCGTTTTTTCGAGAAGTGGAGGGCCGATATTTTCAAGAAACAAGGGGAAGTGGTCACTTCCACACAGGTCGTCACCAACATTCCATGAAAAATCCATCGAGCGTTGGATCGCATATTGTTAAATCAATGGAAGAATGAGAGCCTGTAGCTGGATGTAAATAAGTATGTGATTTGTTATCATTAAAAAGACACACATTTTTTTTGGCTAACAAATCCTCAACTTTTTTGCCTTTATCGTTGATATCCTCCCCAAATGTTGGTGTGTGCATTAAAATCACCCAAGAGTATAAAAAGTGATGGTAATTGTGCAACTAGGTGATTTAGATCTTTAAGGTCTAATGAAGAACTGGGTGGTAAATATAAGGAGCATATTGTTATAACTCTGTGCATCGTAACACTGACGCAACAGCTTGCAAACTCAACAGTTCTATGAGGAATGTTTCGATTCACAAGAATCGAAACTCTCCAGACGCTTTATCACCTGTATCACAAATATAGTTATACAATGAATAGTTCTTAAAAGATATCTTATCATTAGTCTTCAATAAAATGTCTTGAAGACAAATGCAACAGGGTTGTGTGTATTTAAAAGTAAGCTGATATCATCATAATTAGGTTTTAAACCTCGGCAGTTCCATTGAATGACCTTATTTGATTCTGATATCACTAAGGCGGAAGTACGGGTTTACGGCCTGTGGGTTTGGCAGACCTTGGAGTCTTTGATTTCCAGACGTGCTGGATCATCAACCTCCATCTCAAAGTCTCCAAATCTGTTGTGCTGTTCAATCGGATCATCAGATCCTTTTGGCTGATTCCCTTACCCGGGAGTTTTCCTTTTTCTTGCTGTCACGTCCGTGGCAGCAGTTCTGCTTGGTGACGAACTCTTGGGGGAGAGTTCGTCGGATTTGACGAACCTTTGGAAGAGTTCGTCGAGTTTGGTGGACTCTTGGTTGCACCAGAGTTCGTCGATTTCGAAATAGATGACGTAGATGCAGTAGATGTAGGAGTTGTTGCGGATATAGTTGAAGGACCTTTCTTTCCAACTATGGTTAATAATATTTATTCTTAAGAACTTCAGCTTAACAAAGCTAATATATCTGATAATAACGCTTCTTTTCTTGATTTATATCTCTCGATTGAAAATGGTGAAATAATTAGCAAAATCTATGACAAGGGAGATGATTTTAATTTTGACATTGTTAATTATCCCCCACTTGGATGGGGATGTTCCCCGAGCAACTTCTTATGGGGTGTATATGTCTCAACTTATTCGTTTTTCAAGAGCTTGCACTCGAGTTCAGGACTTTAATATTCGTAATCTTTGTATAACTAAAAAGCTACTCAATCAGGGTTACCGTTACCATAAACTTCGTAAAACCTTTGCAAAATTATATTATCGTAACACTGATATAAAAGTGATTTAAGGACTCTTTTGCGACAAGGACTATCACAACCCAACTTCAATGGTGATGTGATTTATAAACTTCGTAAGATTCTTGGTCATGATCACTTTCATACTATCTTTGTTAAACATGTTAAAAAGTTTATCAAAATACTTTATGACCCTATCATTTTGCAACGTACTGCATGCTTCGTGGTGGACCCTTTTACAGTTCGCCACTATGCTTTCCTCTTTAATTGTACGATGACCAGACAGGCTGTTTTATTTACATTGCCTATTGATGCTGCCTTGTTGGTTAGAGATTAGATCATGGCGGGGATTTCTTTATTTACACTGTCCTGTTTTAATGGGATGACAGTAGGGTAAGTGTGAGGTTTGGTGCACCCTAGAACCGGTTTAAACCCCCAGCGGCCTTCTTTGCCACTGACCGTTCCAAGGCGGTAGCCCTATTGTCAACCCTTTTGCGTTTGTGATGTCGTTTTCATTTATTATTACTTTTGCCTTCTTGCTTGTCTGTTTGCGTGTTTGTTTCTGTGTTTTGTGGTTATAAATGCTACTTTCCCTGTCCTATCTTTTATATTTCTTTAGGCTTGGAAGTCACAAGAGGTTTGGGAGCTACAGGAGGCTTATTTAAGAGGACCACAGTTTGAGAGGCTGAAGATGTTTTAGAGGATTTCTTAACAGAGAGTGGAATAGTAGCAAACTTGTCGGAGTCTATTGGCCAGGTTAAGACGGTCTGCATCGCGATAGACCTGGTAGCTGGTTTCTCAACCCTACTCGCATCGGCGTACGATTTGCCAGATGGAGAGGGCGGAGTAAGACTTTCGACCAATTTTCTAGCTTCTGGGAAAGAGATATTTTTTTCTGTTTTGATTTTCTGAATTTCTCTCTCGTGTTTCCATTTCGGACAGTCTTGCAATCAACGCAAGAGGCGGGAATTTTGCAGTTAGAGAAATCGCTGTGACCCTGTTGGCCACGGCGTGCGCAAACGGCAGTTCTCTTGCATCTTTCTCGATGATGCCCAAAATGTTGGCAAGTGAAACATCTGAGAGGGTTTGGGATAAAAGGGTCTACTGGTAGAATAATATATCCAGTTTTAATCGTTTCAGGAAGAGTTGGTGTGCTGAAAGTAAGCACGAATTTATTAGTAGGAGTGAGAATGCCACTCCGCCTTGTATTCAAACGAACTACTTCAGTCACACCTTGTGATTTGAGGTTAAGTGTCATTTCATCAACGGTCCAGTGCTCCAGTTCCCTAGAGCGTATCAAACCTTTTGAGGTGTTGATGGAGATATGAGGTATGAGATATGAGGTATCACCTCAACAGGGATATTGACAAAAAATCTGATTTTAAAAAGATTGCCAGAGTGTGATTTACGTTTACACTCGACAAGAAGTTTCTTTATTTTTAAGTTTCTTAACACTCCTCGACTCACCGGCAATGCCGAGTATGGCCTTAGAGATAGCGAAAGGAGAGAGGTTTGTAATCGGTCGGGATTCATCCAATGAGATAACATTAAGGAATCGGGGCCGATTAAGATGTGAACTACCAGTGTCCGAGTCAGACTCCGAGTCTGACTGAGGTCCTGGTCCATTTCTAGAACGTTTAGAGATAGACATGGATTTGATGGAGTATCGGTAGTGTGTGCGTTTTTTCGTCCCATAATGGGGAATTGGTATTCATTCTTCACACTTCCCACCCACCTCGGAGTCCAACAAGGGGATATTTTCTGTGGATATCCGACAGACAAATGCCAAGAATACGTGAAGAGTATACTCATATAAAACTAATGCATCAGACCCCCATACCACCCAGCGGACATAACCCCTCAACTAAAAAGTCGAAGAGCCGCACTTAGGTTCCGCTTAAAAGTGGCATGAGTATAGCCATATAGAGTTCAGATATACATGATTAGCCCTAGCGCCACTGCCATAAATGATCCTTTCTACATTATGTTTAAAGAGGACAACATAAAAGGGGAGCAAATTATTAAACGAGAGGGACTGAGAGAGATTTGAATTAATCAAGAAGCTAGGATCCCGTATAGCTGGCGTGACAAACCGATTGATCAGATCGGGCTAATCTGACCGCCCGTCTAGTTGAAGTCCGGACCAAAGTGTATAACTACCAGATCTCCACGTCACTCAACCACCAGGATTCCCTTCTCCAACGACACGGGTCGCCACCCACGGTCAACAGGTGGGTTACTTTTCGGGGGGTCCTACCCCTCTGCTAAATAACGAGAGTCGGTTGATTCTTATCACCCCACCACCGACTGCGGGTCTGTAGGATTGGGTGGTGGTGGGTCTGGTCTATACCATTAGGCTCAATTCACTTGCACTTAGTCGTATTTTGTGGATTGCATAACCCAAATTAATGCATAAGTGATAACCCCCCTCTGTATATGCTTCATAATTTATAGGAATTGATGACGTCTTATGGAGAGCTAATGGTATAGACCAGACCAACCACCACCCACTCCTACAGTTGAGAACTACATTTTTCAGGTTACAAATGCTTAGTACTTGTTACGTTTGATGTTGGATTGGCAGAGATAGACTTTGCTATTATACTTGTATAATTTTTATTGTTACATACATCTGTGCTTATATGCGTTAGGCTTGCGAATCCTTTTTCTGTATGATACACTCGACTTAAGTTGTGGCTCGTGTGCACGGATGTCTTTAAACATGCATTGAATGACTAAATTCTGTGATGCGCTAGCTTCACATATCTGGTGTCTCGTATGAATGCATGCGCATATGTTTGTAAAGTTTACTAGACACGGTAAATTATTTACTGCACCCGCTACACTTATATGGTTTCTCCCCCTAATATGTGTACATGTGTATTTAAAGACTGTCTGACAGAGTAAATTATTTTCTGCACACACTACTCTTAAATGGTTTCGCCTGTATGTATGCGCATATGACTGTTAAGATTGCTTGACGTGGCAAATCCTTTACTGCACACGCTACACTTATATGGTCTCTCGCCTGTATGTATGCGCAGGTGTTTTTTAAGATCACTTGAATGTGTAAATCCTTTACTGCAGACGCTACACTTATATGGTGTCTCTCCAGTATGTATGTGCATATGGCCGTTAATAGTGCTTAAATGGGTAAATCCTTTACTGCACACGCTGCACTTATATGGTGTCTCCCCAGTATGTATGCGCATATGAGTGTTCAGAGTGCCTGACGTGGTAAATCCTTTACTGCACACGCTACACTTATATGGTTTCTCGCCTGTATGTATGCGCATATGACTGTTAAGAGGGCCTGACTGTTTAAATCCTTTATTGCACAAGGTACATTTATATGGCTTGTTGCCTGTATGTATGCGCATATGACTGTTAAGATTGCTTGCCTGGGTAAATCTTTTACTGCACACGCTACACTTATATGGTCTCTCGCCCGTATGTATGCGCATATGATTGTTAAGATGGCCTGAGTGAGTAAATATGTTACTGCACACAGTGCACTGGAACGGCAACTGCTCTGTGTCCATGTTTATTTACAGATGACTTTGCAAGTTGTTATGTTGTCATAATGCGGTTTCTGAAACAAAATAATGCGCATAATGAAAATAATCTGATGTAACAGTTAAGTTTAATATGTATGACATAATTAATATCGTCTGCTTGTAACAAGCATACTGATTTGCTTGAATAAAGCTATATCAGTTTTTTGAGTGGTGCCCCGAACACAAATTATAAGTATACACTAACAAAGGGCAATAGTTATAATTATTGTAATCTGCACTTCCAGGCATTGCCTTCCATTACTTTGTGGAGTTTCATTGCAGGGAAAACAGTTATAATTATTGTAATCTGCACTTCCACGCATTGCCTTCCATTACTGTGTGGAGTTTCATTGCAGTACCATTAGTAGTTTTTAAGTTATGCTCCTGACAAAAATTATAATGTTTGCATAAAATTTAAAAAAAAAGAAAAGAGGAAATAACTCTTTAAAATAAGGCTAATTGTCCTCTATCATTAAGTTTTACTGCAGTCCCATAAGTAATTTCTGAGTAATGCTCCGCTCTTGACTAGAATTATAAGTATACAATTACAATGGGTAGTAACCCTAATTTGAATGAAGGTTGATTATGACGATTCTGCATTGCACTTCCTCCCATTGCCCACTATCATTGTTTGAAGTTGTATTGCAGTCCAATCAGTAGTTAAGGTATGCTCATGACAAGATATCCGGACGGATGAACAGACGGACGGACAAAGCGGCAACTATCTTACCTTTTGATATTAGGAGCCGAGGTGGCTCAGTTGGTAGCGATTTCCTCCAAATATTTATGGGAGTCAATGTAATAGTAAGAGTAGAACGAGCTCCCGGATGCATATATATCCGTCCCCTGTCTCTGATGCGGCTCTAATAATACCAGATAATGGGTTGATGAGCTATTAAACACGAATTTCTTTTGATATGGTGAATTTATCCATTTTTTAAAGAAAACAAAACATATTGATTAGAATCCAATATTGTGTTTATATAGTTACAGTGACCATGACCCGAGTAATCTGATTAATGTAAGTAATCTCCTGTTCTGGCGATATCACAACACACATGTGTTTCTTAATAAGTTTTAAAAAATTAAATACACTGAGCGGAAACCATCTTCCAATTTATAGAATCATTTCTGTTATATTTTTAACACCTTAAATGAAAATTAACTTAATATTATGTGTATGAGCTTGACCAAAGTAACCTTAATGATATCACAGGAATCAAAGGAACTTGGAATCCACCTTTAACGCAGTTGTGTTTCTTTTTCCTAGTGACAGAGACACTAGTTACCTTGACCAGAGTTACCATTAAAGCAATATCAAGCTTTCTGTTCATATGTACATTATGTTTTATGTCTGAAATGTCCTCTTCTTACATTTAGACACATTGTCTTTTCTATCTATAATAGTAAACGAACACCAATCTTGATCACATGAAATGATAATCAATCAAACACCTCATACTATGGTAAATGTATCCATGACGTATATCATATTACCGGACTTACTGTTGGAAAACCTTGTAAAACGATGTTTAATGTGTTATTGTAAGAATAGACAGTTATATGTGTTCGTACCGTCTCAATGTTCCAGCATTAAAAACCGAAGCATCAACTCTACTGACATACTATAAAACGATAGTGCATCATTGGTGTAAAGCACTACGCGATATAGCTGAATGTGTTAGTCAGATGTACTACCACTGAGCTATAGGACTTCTTGTTTAGTACTATCCATCACAATGAAAAACAACTTCACATTGCTAAACGCGCCTCAGGATGTATTAACATATAGTTCATCATGTGGCACATGTAAATTAACCTTGCGTGGTTTAAAACATACCTTAACGAATTCGAACTCGGATAGATTCGCAAGACAACTTTATGTCATTTTGTTGAGTAAGGCATACTTAGTTTTAGCAATATTACAAAGTAACAACAAATATCGGCAGTGTAGTGATTATCTTCAAGTTTAAAGAGCAATCAATATTCCAAGTTCAAATCGCGCCCCGGGCAATTATGTAATAGCGTCTGGTCTCAGCGAGTTGGCTTATTTAAATACCGAGATGGTCGTGTTTAAATAAGCAACGACTGAGACAGACTCTATCGTTTTTGTAGTATGGTGTACTTAGTACATGTAACACTGTGACGTCAGAGTGACCGTACACTAACTTCCTGTAACTGGTAGTTGTAGTACGGTATAGCCACGCCCCTTTAGTTATCCTAAATTAAACATAGGAATTAAATTCTGTGATGCGCTAGCTTCACATATCTGGTGTCTCGTATGAATGTATGCGCATATGTTTGTAAAGTTAACTGGACACGGTAAATCCTTAACTGCACCCGCTACACTTATATGGTTTCTCCCCCTAATGTGTGTACATGTGTATTTAAAGACTGTCTGACAGAGTAAATCCTTTTCTGCACAAACTACTCTTAAATGGTTTCGCCTGTATGTATGCGCATATGACTGTTAAGATTGCTTCTCACGGCAAATCCTTTACTGCACACGCTACACTTATATGGTCTCTCGCCTGTATGTATGCGCAGGTGGTTTGTAAGATCGCATGACTGTGTAAATCCTTTACTGCAGACGCTACACTTATATGGTGTCTCTCCAGTATGTATATGCATATGACCGTTAATAGTGCTTAAACGGGCAAATCCTTTACTGCACACGCTGCACTTATATGGTGTCTCCCCAGTATGTATGCGCATATGAGTGTTAAGATGGCCTGACGTGGTAAATCCTTTACTGCACACGCTACACTTATATGGTTTCTCGCCTGTATGTATGCGCATATGAATGTTAAGAGTGCCTGGCTGTTTAAATCCTTTATTGCACAAGCTACATTGATATGGCTTGTTGCCTGTATGTATGCGCATATGACTGTTACGATTGCTTGCCTGGGTAAATCCTTTACTGCACACGCTACACTTATATGGTCTCTCGCCCGTATGTATGCGCATATGAGTGTTAAGATGGCCGGAGTGAGTAAATATGTTACTGCACACAGTGCACTGGAACGGCAACTGCTCTGTGTCCATGTTTATTTAAAGATGACTTTGCATGTTGTTATGTTGTCATAATGCGGTTTCTGAAACAAAATAATGCGCTTAATCAAATTAATATTATGATATGTATGACATAATTAATATCGTCTGCTTGTAACAAGCATACAGTAATTATACTCATGGAGATTTGTTTGGATAAAGCTATATCAGTTTTTTGAGTGGTGCCCCGGACACAAATTAGAAGTATACATTTACAAAGGGCAATAGTTACAATTATTGTAATCTGCACTTCCGCGCATTGCCTTCCATTACTGTGTGGAGTTTCATTGCAGTACCATTAGTAGTTTTTAAGTTATGCTCCTGACAAAACTTATAAGGTTTGTATAAAATTTTAAAAAATTAAAAAGGACATACCTCCAAGCTGTGCACTACGGCTAATTGTCCTCTATCATTAAGTTTTACTGCAGTCCCATTTGTAGTTTCTGAGTTATGCTCCGCTCCGGACTAGAATTATAAGTCTACAATTACAATGGGTAGTAACCCTAATTTGAATAAAGGTAGATTATGACGGTTCTGCATTGCACTTCCTCCCATCGCCCCCTATCATTGAAGTTGTATTGCAGTCCCATCAGTAGTTAAGTTATGCTCATGACAAGATATCCAGACGGACGGACAGACGGACGGACAAAGTGGCAACTATCTTACCTTTTGATATTAGGAGCCGAGGTGGCTCAGTTGATAGCGATTTCCTCCAAATATTCATGCGAGTCAATGTAATAGTAAGAGTAGAACGTGCACCCGGATGCATATATATCCGTCCCCTGTCTCTGAGGCGGCTCTAGTAATACCAGATAATGGGTTGATGAGCTATTAAACACGAATTTCTTTTGATACGGTGAATTTATCCATTTTTTAAACAAAACAAAACATATTGATTAGAATCCAATATTGTGTTTATATAGTTACAGTGACCATGACCCGAGTAATCTGATAAATGTAAGTAATCTCCTGTTCTAACGACATCACAACACACATGTGTTTCTTAATAAGTTTAAAGAAATTAAATACACTGAGTGGAAACCATCTTCCAATTTATAGAATCAGTTCTGTTATACCTTTAACACCTTAAATGAAAATTAACTTAATATTAAGTGTATGAGCTTGACCAAAGTAACCTTGGAGACAAATGGTATCCCAGGAATCAAAGGAACTTGGAATCCGCCTTTAACGCAGTTGTGTTTCATTTTCATAGTAACAGAGACACTAGTTACCTTGACCAGAGTTACCATTAAAGCAATATCAAGCTTTCTGTTCATATGTGTATTATGTTTTATGTCTGAAATGTCCTCTTCTTACATTTAGACACATTGTCTGTTGTATCTATAATAGTAAACGAACACCATGTTGACCACAAGAAATGATAATCAATCAAACACCTCGTTATACTATGGTAAATGTATCCATGACGTATATCATATTACCGGACTTACTGTTGGAAAAACTTGTAAAAATATGTTTAACGTGTTATTGTAAGTATATACAGTTATATGTGTTCGTACTGTCTAAATGTCCCAGCATTAAAAATAAACCGATATGTAAGGTAAGCATCAACTCTACTGACATACTATAAAACGATAGTGCATTATTGGTGTAAACCACTACGCGATAGAGCTGAATGTGTTAGTCAGATGTACTACTACTGAGCTATAGGACTTCTTGTTTAGTACTATCCATCACAATGAAAAACAACTTCACATTGGTCAACGCGCCTCAAGATGTATTAACATATAGTTCATCATGTCGCACATGTAAATTAACCTCGAACTCGGATTCATTCGCAAGACAACTTTATGTCATTTTGTTGAGTAAGGCATACTTAGTTTTAGCAATATTACAAAGTAACAACAAATATCGGTAGTGTAGTGATTATCTTCAAGTTTGAAGAGCAAATAAGCGCTCAATATTCCAAGTTCAAATCGCTCCCCGGACAATTATGTAATAGCGTCTGGTCTCAGCGAGTTGGCTTATTTAAATACCGAGATGGTCGTGTTTAAATAACCAACGACTGAGACAGACCCTATCGTTTTTGTAGTATGGTGTACTTAGTAAATGTAACACTGTGACGTCCTGTATCTGGTAGTTGTAGTAAGGTATAGCCACGCCCCTTTAGTTATCCTAAATTAAACTATTTATTGCTTTGCATTCATCAAAGGAAATGTCACCAACCATGCTACAATTGTCGGTAGAGAAATATATTCGGAAGCTGGATGAAACTGATATTTTCCGCATCAATGACTGACTTAATATAAATACCGACTTCTTGCAATAGATGGATGTTCTTCGAACTGAAAGGACTTCAGCCGTGGCTCATTCATATTCATGAGATAGTAATATAAATTAGTATACCTCACATTAAATTATACAAGACATCGAACATGAATAACATACGTGTATGTACATAGGCACATTATAACGTGTATGTACATAGGCATATCATAATATATACTGAAACGCAACTCGGGAATTTTCGCTATATATTGTATGTACAATATGCTGTTTTTAATCGAATGGTACATGGCTACGTAAAACCTTTCCTTTCAGAAAACATTACTAAAACACACACAATACAGCAAATAGTATTCCTTCAAAGTTTCATTATTATTAATAAACAGAGTACGCATTTGGCATGTGAGCAAACTTAGGATGCAAAATTTTGCAAACTCTTTACGTTAAATAAAGTACTGAACTGGCTCAGTTTTTCAAAGAGGAACTTCAACATTTATGAATTTCTTGTTACAAGGTGTAGTGTGATTAAAACGTCTGCAAGGTCGCAGTTGTGTCCTTTCTCTAATTAACTGCAACTTTCTTTTTACAAAACATCTTGGGATTTCTTTGGAATATTATGTGGAATTGTAGCATGGTCACAGACAATTCTCTTTGTTCAGACACAGGTGTAAATCGTTTAAATAAAAATAATACCTGTCAGAATAACTGTGAGAATAACAGTGAGAATAACAGTTAGAATAACTGAAATAGAGCTGAAATGGACATGCTACAAAACAAATAGAGTATTGTTTTCATCTCGTTGGTTAATTTAAACACCTCGATGGGCTACGTCCATCTCGATGTTTAAATGAACCAACTCAATGAAACCATACTCTATCTATTACTTAAGTGTGCAGTATATACAATATAAATTCCCGAGTTGCGTTTCTTTTGCGTTTCAGAAGATATAAGAAACCAATACAGATTAAGATATGTAACCACATAAGTACGTTTAACATACGCACTTTGAAAAATGTTTAAACTAAAAACTAAATATATGATGTATAGCATTCATGAGTTTAAAGTTACACAGAATTATAAATATGGTTATTGCTCTTGAGTTCAGAATTAAACAGTCATGTTTTCCTGAATCCAAATTACAATTTCATTCTGTTAATCACATACATTTTTTTCAACCAGAATGGAGAGAATCGTAACTTATGTTGCAACTACTTGTAGTTCAAACCATTTGCATAGATATTAAGTGTTGCTAGAAATATTGTGATATATGATAATACAAGAAATCCGCGGATTCACATGTCTCGCCTAACTTGGCCCGGACTTAAAAATAAAAGATAAATGATGCTTAAATGAAAGTTTGTAAACATTTTAATAACTAAAAACAATGGAATTTACAGTTTGCTGAGATGACATTTAAGTGCATTTGTTTAAAAACAAAATGCCATTCTATAAAAAATAAAAAATCATCAGCTCCAAAAAGTAGGTCAAGGTCATAGATGAAATCCATGCGTACAAAAAGATGCACTACCCAAGACACAACCAGTAGGAACGCCACGGACCTATAACGTATCAGTTCTGTTCGCATTTTAACTCCGCGAACATGGACTATTTCTTTGTATTTTACGGACTATTTTACGAATTTTCAATTAAAACAGACGCCATTTTTTTACACCCGAAATTGGGCGCGCTACGTCGGCGAGCACTACGGTACCTATGAAGTCTAACAACACGCGTACAGTGATTCATACCGTAGATTATGTAAAAAGGAATACCTTACCGGACGAAATAACGTCCCATTATGTGTCAACACGATGCAGTGTTAGTGACCGACAGGTCACCGTGACATAACTTGACACGTGAAATTGACATGTTGGTGCAAATTGGATTTGGGATTACTGTCTGCTGCTAGAGGTCCATTATCAAGGTATTTGTTTTGTCATTAAAATGTGCTTGTTAATAAACAGTACACACCACTTTTAGATCGTACATATTTAGCCAAATATAGTGCTTAAAAGTGGTATATGCTGTATAATAGAAAGTTCATAATCACTGTAAGTGTTTTTCGCGTACTCCGATCTTTCCATAACTGGATGTACTGTAAACTGTAGAACGTGTCGTGGAATAAAACAATCACTAGTAGAAATGCCATCAATGTCCCCGCAACCCCCGCCCCCACCCCACACCCAACCAAGTGTGTGTGTGGAGGGGGTGTGTGTGGGGGGGGGGCGGAGGTGATGGAGCTTGCATACCGAAAACAAGGAGGTGGTAAGGAAACTAGAAACCCCCTTCACCACCACCCCTCAGATGCATGAATGTAAATTGTTAGCGTTGTCTCTATATCGTTACGTTATCCGATTTTCTCGCACATTCGTGAATTCATACATAACCCGATACAACTACCATTGAAACAATGTAAACAATGTAAACATGATTTAAATCTCGGTCAGATTCATATTTATGTACAGCAGAGTTTTGAGACAATGAAGTGATTTTGAATTTACATTTATTTACAATTACTAGATACTTTCTGTTGCGAAAAAAAAAGGCCAACTTTCGAGAAAGTATACTTCATCTAAAAGCTTTTAAGGAGGTGGAGCTACTACACTTGCATCCAGTGTGTCTCAAAAGACTATTCCATGGGCTGGAAATATGCTGTGAAAGTGGAACAGTGTTTTTAATGGATCTCCAATTCAAGCTACATTATATTTTACATGTATAATGAATGATGAGAGATGCTTTTATTACATTAACCGTGTAATTGAGCAGAGGTAGTATTCATGCTTTGTTCAGTTTAGTTCTTCTTTTTTTCTTTTCTTTTCTTTTTTAAATATGTTACATTATGTATAACAAAGGATAAACTATGTCTGTTTGATCGCTGACATTGTATCGATGTTGTTTTTCATAAAGGCCTCAAATGTGAATCGTGCACTTGAGCAGCTCTAAGTGAATTGATACTGACGACTTCAGAATGTCAAGCCGTATTAAATGCCATTGGATCATATGGAGGTGGGAGCCTTTTCAAAACTTGTTTGCACTTGTGTAGTTCTTTAAATGGAGCTTGCATTACCACACGTGTTATGCTTGCACGGTGCTGTTCAAAGTTAGAGTAAACAATGTTTTCAGTTATAATGCAGCGTGATTGTCATATGAGCTCGTGTAAACTACATGTACTGGATACATGCGAAAACAAGTTGTGTTAAAGGGACACCAGGCAGTCTTTATTTGTTTAAAACTTCTGGAGTTCGGTCAATTTTTCTGCATAATTTGCATTTGTGCAATTATTAATATTATTTATTAGAATAGTTCAGAAGAAATTGTTTTACACATTACTTAAAGTTGATAATAGTGCACCTATAATATAGTTAAGTATTTGATAGAATAACGAAGACAAAATGAAAACTGACACTTTTATTTAATTGTTAATGCAAGCAGGTTAAAATTTAAATTGTTACTAGGTTAACAAATGGAGATGCTAATGTTAATGCTTGATACATACTTCAAGAATGCCGTGTGTCACTTTAACATCAACAAATTACAATATGATTATTGTCTATGTGACGGGTCCCCAATTTATTAAAGGGACACAGAGCAAATTTCCAATATTTTGTCTGTTTTACACATTTTCACATCAGAACAGACCAAACATCTACAAAAGTGTCTTCTCAACTGCCCTATTTAATCGTGTTTTATTTCTAAAACTAGCGGCATCACCAGGTTTTGAGAGAGAAAATAAATAATTGTATATTAATGTTTTCTCCCTATGAAAAATGACCTTACTAAGTCATTAAAGTAAACTATCATATGAAAAAAACGTGTAAAATTTGACTATTTTAGATTTTTTGGCAAGAGTTTTTTTTTTATTCCCGTTCTGGTAAAGATTGGCTTTTAGAGCATTGCACCCTCTGTCAGATTTAACTTTCCTTATAATAGATTATTGCTGTACTGTTGGGTGAAAAATACATTAAAATTGTTCTGTAATCATGTCAGATCAATCATATACTCATATGATACACAATATAATACGTATTGACCCTTTATTTGATGTACCATTTACTCAGTTTTGGTCATGGGACGTTTATAGAATATCGGCTTTAAATCCAGTGAACACGGATTCAAGTCTTACTGGCGCCACTGGGTTACTTCGATGTGTCCTGCTAGCCTCGGGAACGTAAATTAAATTTAAAACTGTCCCATTCCCCTTAACATGCCCTAGCTCCCCCTCGCAACACCTGATTCAAATTGAATACTCTGCTCGACTTATATTAACTTTTTCTTTTTTTTTCAGGCTGCACGTCATGTGGAAGAAGACTCCATGTACACCACTGGCCAGATTCAATGCTGAAGTTTATTTTCGCTCAATTATTTGCTTAATAAAGTTTACATATGAACTAAAAAAATTCTTTATAGTTCTGTCTTCCACCACAAAGTGGTAGGTGAGACAGATTATATTTGGCCTTTCCGTTCGTCCGTCACAAATCTTGTCTGCGCTACTTGTTGGATTTTGACAACACTTTGTACGAAGCATCAGTATGTGCATATCAAATATTGAAGGTCAAGGGCGCCGTGACCCAATAATGATTATGGAACACCTTGTCTGCACTGTCCATTTCCCCAGAAGCAAATCTCATCAAAATTCATGGTTTGAGTGCATTTGGTGAGAGAATGATGCCTTTTGATTTTAGGTCAAAGGTCAAGTTCCCTGCTGACATACACTATCCAAGGATAAGCATATGTTACAACACACATGTTATAATATTAATGGTATAATATATGAATATTTTCTTGCACAATGTTGAATCCAGTAAAACAAGTGGTTTTGTTCACCGATACTGTCGCCTGTGAACCAAACCACTTGTTGTTAAATTACAGGATTCAACAGTGTGTAAGACATATTCCGATCATCCATTTTTTTTTGAAAATCATAAATTAAAAAAATAATAATATTAAAACAAACAAAACATGCTATTTGATGAAAACAGACGTATTCAAATTTTCAAAGTAGCAATATTCGCAGAATATAGTAGATTTCAACTGCTGAAAACAAAAATTCTATGAATATAGTATTTATCATCGTTATATATTTTCAGGGAAATGTTTAATATGTCTGTTTTCAAATACTACTGTAGTACAGATCGTAACGCACCGCACATATATACTCAGTATTTACTTTCAATATAGTAGTGAGTATGACTGCGTTCTGGGACCATAACAATAAATATAAAATAATAATATATATAAATATATATATATAAAACTGTATATGCCCTATAAATATAACAGACCCGCACTTTTTGGATTCGTGCGTACAGCGTTTCACAACACCACAAATCTGGCAAGTGCTCCATTGACGCAATGTCATGCCCACATGTTTATGTTATGCAATCTTCGAGTCTACACAAAATCATGTTTGTTACTGACAGTAGCATGTATGTTACTCGTCAGTCATTTATTTACTTGGTTAAAGGGACACACGCCAATCTTGCTTTCTTTAAAACTCGAGTCGCCCCCTCAGTTTTAAACGAACAGTTAAAAGAATATACTTTTTTCTGCCTTTTAAACTAATATTAGTTTATCGCTTTTTCTGATTTCGAAAATTAACTCTGCAACGTATGTTGCCGCCATCATGATTGCATATTCCGATATACCGTTGCAACATTGTTTGTTAAAATAAATTGGGCACTCTGACATAAACCCAAAGCATGTGTTATGCTTTAGATTTATTGTATTTTTGAATTTCAGAATTCATGTATATAAATAGTCATTTGAATTAATTTAAAAAGTCATTTGAATTAAATTTTAGAAAACAGTCCATTTTATATATTTAGATTGTCATATAAATTATTTCATAAAACACAGTTTTAGTAATGTTTGGTTAAAATCTTAATTGTTGTTTTTCTCGTTTGATTCTTTGAAGTGACATAATTTTCCATTAGGCTTAATTTTGATGGCTGGCTTCCTGCTTTGATAACTGATATGTAATCAGTGTAACAAAAGAAGTGCAACCAAGATAAGTTCACAGGAATGCCAAGTTGATTATTTAATGGCTTATTGTAGACATTTGGATAAACTTAATTTCCTACATAAACAATAAAACTGTTAACACTCATTTCCTGACCAGGGGCTACATTTTCACAACCCCGCCTACAGGATAAGTTTTAGAACGCGTGTTTCTATTGGTCGAAATTTTATCGGTCAGAGCCCTTTAAAAGATCCATGCACCAGTTAATCAACACAACTTGTAGACTGTTCTTTGAGAAATAAAGTGTGATTGAACTGGAAGGATCTATATCTTCTTTTTATCTATTTTAGGTAAGTTACTTCAGTTATTTATTTTATTGGTAAAATTGTAATTTCTTTGAAATATTCTTTGAATGGATATATTGATAAGTTTAACTTAAGGATACATCAATTAAATAATTTATGTTTAACATGAAAAGATTCTGTAATGTGTATATTATGAAATGAAGAGAACATGGTTAAGTAATGACATCTTATGGAAATGAGAGTCGTGAATATTAAACTAATATAATTTGTAGTTTTACTTTTGTGCATATTATTTCTCTGTTTAATATGTTAAATAATAATGGGAAACTATTGTGTATCGGTCTTTATATTTGTTATTCTGGATAACTAACGCATAACGCTATGGTCATTTAGACTTTTGGCTTATTTCTACTTATGGTTAATCAATATATAAAATGTTGTTCTGATGTAAATTAAAAGAACTGGCTAAAAATATATAGTATAAAGATTTAGCAGATACACTTTAGTTTAATTATAATGATGTTGAATTGTAAAGGTTCGAAAATAAATGATATTAATTATGGATTACAATTAGAAATTGAATCTCTGTATAATTGATAATGATGTTTAAAGTTTCACAATAGATGACTATCACAATTGCTTTGCAGTATATAAGGCGTATAATTCTTGTATTTAAGAATTATACTGTAACGATAGTTGATTTATTATTTGTTTGTTTTAAATATCATATATTACCATCTTATAATAAAGACAACTTGTAGACTGTTCTTTGAGAAATAAAGTGTGATTGAACTGGAAGGATCTATATCTTCTTTTTATCTATTTTAGATATCCCCATTTTAAACGTGCAAGTCAAAGCACAACACGTGGTGGGTAGAGAGGATGATCCCAACCTTTTACATAAAGCCAAGCGAGTAATGCCACTAACGTCGAAACCGTCAAACTACAATCTACGTTCGGGTCTCGAACAGCAACAACAGCAACAACAGCAACAACAACAAGTAATACAACAACTAGTAGTGGAACAACAGCAACCAGCACTCCAACAGGAAGCAGAGGTACCGTCAACTGCATTTTCAATGGCTGGTGTCTTCCGTTTAGAAACATTTAAAGGGGATGGTTCGCAGGACATCACATCCTATTTAAGGAGGTTTGATCAGTATCAAGCGTGTACAGGTCTTAAGGATGAACAGGCGCTAGCCACACTAGCCTGGCATTTGGAAGGCACGGCAAGGTTGTGGTTTGAATCTTTGGCTACTCCACCTGCTAATATAGCAGAGTTAAAAGACCTTCTAAATACAAAATATAAAAAGGACAGAGTAGTAAACTTAGATGTTTACAATATGAAGCAGGGATTTAACGAAACGATTGACATTTTTCTAAATCGTTTGGAAGTAGAAACTTTAAAAAACCCAATCACTGATGAAGTTCAAGTGCAAATTGCTTTAAACGGAATTGACCGGACGGTGGGCTCCGCAATCAGCACCCACGCACCCAAAACCCTGGATGATGTCAGGAAACTTGCGTCCAGAATTATGCCACTTCGACAACCAGAAGTGCATGCGACCACGTTGCCCTCAAAGTTGGAAGCTACCATGGATGTACTGACAGCAGCTGTGGCCAAACTAGCAACAAACATGGAAGATCAACAAAGACGTATAGGCGACCCACACACCAATAACCACAGACGAAACATGGAAGACCAACAAAGACGTATAGGCGACCCACACACCAATAACCACAGACGACCTGGGAACGATGCATGTACAAGATGTGGAGGTAGGTGCTTTTCGGCATCCTCTTGTAGAGCAAAGGGTCAAATATGTTATTTATGTGGTAAACGAAACCATTTTGGTAATAAGTGTTTCAGTGGAAACCAAGGAAATCACTATATTGGTAACTCTAACCATCGTAGGGATCACTCTGTTGGTCGTCGTAATTTCTCTGATAACCGTAGGCAATAGGGATACGCGCCTGTCCACAGGAGCGATTCTGTCAATCTAGTGGATGGGCACATAGACACAGTAGACAAAAATGTCTCTGAGCATGCTAGGTTAACCCCACAACCAACGCTGTTAAAAAATGGTGCTAACAACAAAAATCTTCCCAAAAATGGTGCTAAAAACATAAAATGTCCCCAAAATAATGCTAAAAACGTAAACAATTCCAACAATGGTGCTAAAATAACAAAAACTGTTCAATTTGCTGATGAAAATAAGGAGCAAATAGACCAGGAAAAGGGTCACAGAATAGATTGTCCTCCCATAAATGCTACTTTTGCGGCTAATATGACAAAAAATACTGTGAGTGTTTCTATAAACGAAAAGCGAACTAATGCATTGTGTGACACAGGAGCTTCAGTTTGTTGTGTTTCGGAATCATTTTTAGATAAAGCCTTTCCAAATCAAAAACCACATATACTCTCATGTCAAATTCCATCAATAGTTGGTGTAGGTGGTACTCATCATGATATACTGGGTATTGTTAGTCTGGATATCAATTTCGGAGGCCTAACCGTACCGCTGCCATTCTACATTATTAAGGATCTTCACCATTCATTGATTTTAGGTTTTGATTTCATGGAAGCATACAAAGTAGACCTAAAAATAGAGTCAAAGCAGATGATAATTCAAGATGGTTTGAAAGTCTGTAATGTAAACACAAACACTGGATATGCGAGGACTATAAAACCCACTGTTATTCAGGCACATTCAGAAGTTAATGTTCAGGTCAAAATTGCTAGGGTAAACGCAAATAAAGAAATACTTTTAGAACCTTTGGCAAATCTTTCAAATCAAAATATTATGGGTGCGAAATGTTTAGTAAAAGTTAAGAGGGGCAGAGCTGTATTGCGATTAATAAACCCAACCGACCAGGACATAAGGTTAAAAGGTAATAAAATTCTAGCAATAGCTTCTGAAATAATCCCCGACAGTATTTTTGCTTTGGAAGAAAACATTTCTGTTGACAATTCTAAGAAACGGTCACAAAATAAAGAGCAAAATAAGGAACATCGTCAATTTCATTTCAATTTAGATGATTCTGATCTAGATGAAAACCAAAAACTACAATTATTAGATTTTCTTCACTCAAATAGCGATTTATTTTCTGAGGGCCTGCACGATTTAGGAAAAACAAAATTACAGACACACAACATAGAAACTGGGGACGCCCCACCTGTTAAAATGCCGTTCTATAAACAAACTCCTGAGTTACGTAGGGAAACCAAGAGGCAAATTGATGACATGTTAAAGCACGGAATAATCAAAGAAAGCAATTCGAACTGGCACTCTCCAGTTGTACTGGTTAAAAAGGCTAATACAAAGGAATATAGGTTTGCTGTTGATTACCGAAAGCTAAATAAAATCAGTAAACCACAGGCATATCCGATTCCTCGCCTTTCAGACATATTTGATGCCATAGGAGAAGCTAACGCTCAATTCTTTACTTCCCTAGACTTAGGCAAAGCTTTTTGGCAGGTACCCCTCGATGAGGAGAGTAAATCAAAAGCTGCATTTATTACCTATGATGGAATCTTTGAATTTCAAACCATGCCATTTGGCTTGTCAGGAGCTCCCTCTACATTTCAAAGCCTTATGATGAAGGTTCTGAGAGGTATTTCCTGGAAGTATGTTCTTTGCTATGTAGACGATGTGATTATATTCTCATCCACTTTCAATGAACACCTGCAACACCTTACGGAGGTTTTTAGCCGCTTAAGACAGGCAGGTTTGAAACTCTCACCACAAAAATGTTACTTTGCTCAGAAGAAATTGAACTATCTAGGTCATGTTATAAGTAAAGATGGAATCGAAACGGATCAGAGAAAGGTTGAAAAAATGTTAAACTTAACAGCACCAAAAGATCAAAAAGGGGTCAAAAGTTTACTTGGGCTTACAAACTATTATAAAAAGTTTATTTCTGGCTACAGTGCATTGTGTGCACCCATATTTAACTTGCTGAAAAAGGACACAGCTTTCCATTGGTCACAGGACTGTGAAAATGCGTTGAACAAGCTTAAGCAAGCTCTCACATCTCCACCTATTTTAGCATTCCCAGATATGAATAAACCTTTCATTCTTACATGTGATGCATCCCGTTCAGGTCTTGGTTTCATATTAGGTCAACTAGACGAAAACAATAAAGAAAAAGTTATAGAGTACGGGGGTCGTGCTTTACACGGATCCGAGAAAAACTACTCTGTTTCTGAATTAGAATGTCTAGCAATTATTGCCGGGGTTAAAACATACAAGTCGTACCTCTCAACTGGTATTCCATTCACTATTATAACGGATCATAAAGCTCTTACTTGTTTCAACTCATTGTCAACTTCCTCAAATGGCAGATTGGCTAGGTGGGCATTGACCATGCAAGGCTTCAATTATAAAGTGATATGGCGCAATGGCAAATCTAACAATGCAGATGCATTCTCTCGCCTTACAGTGGAAGCTCAAGAAAAGCAACCTCGAGACATTGTTCAGGTGTTCAACTTTGGATTGTCCTTAAATAAGGAACAGTCACACTCAGTTTCACCTCTAATAAGTACTGTGGGAGCCGTTCAGTGCCCTAATGAACCTGATATTGGTACGGTGGATGACTTGACACCATCTGATAATAAGAATTGTGGTCAGCCATCTCCACCTACCATTACTGAAGCACAAGACAATAGTTATATTCCAAAAGGTGATAGTGAGTGGTTGGAAGTAACATTCGAATATGACATAAGTCCGGAAATCTGTGCATTACAAACAAAGCCATCTGAAGATGCAGACCCAACAATAATTATAATACTGATATCCTGATTGAATTACAAAAAAATTGTTCAGATTTCAAATATCTCTATCAATTTCTTTCTACTGATGAATTACCTGAGGATGAAAAAACTGCACGCAAGGTTACTTACCAGGCAGAATATTATGACATTATTGATGGTATTTTGATACACAGATATCAACCGCGAGGTAAGAAAAAACCAACGGATGAGAAATTTATCTTACAAACGGCACTTCCAAAGAAACTTAGACTAAAAGCTATGCAGGATTTTCACGATCACAATGGACATTTTGGACTTAAGAAAACATACGCAGCTATTCAATCAAAGTATTACTGGCCACACATGTATCAAGAGATATCTGATTTTGTACAGTCATGTGATAGGTGTCAAAGAACTAAAAGAGATGCACATGCCAGTCCAATGCCTCTTAACCCCCTCCCGGTAGTGAAAGTATTCGAACGAGTTCATATTGACATTGTAGGTCCATTACCCAAAACTACTGCAGGACATCAATATATTCTTGTCTGTGTGGATAGTTTTTCACGTTGGGTGGAAGCTTTTCCATTACGTGTACAAACTGCAGAAGAGATTGCTAGGGTGTTGCATAACGAAATATTCTGTCGCTATGGAGCTTGCGCTTCCATAGTAACTGACCGTGGCAGAAACTTTTTAAGTAAACTCGTTAATGCAGTTTGTGAAATTTACAAGGTCTCTCGACACAAAACAGCTAGCTATCATCCTCAAGCAAATGGTTGTGTTGAACGACAGAATGCTACAATTGGCCAAACTCTCCGTATGTATGTCAATAAAGATCAGAACAATTGGCACTTACTCTTGCCTACTGTCTTAATGGCAATGCGATCAACTCCAAATACAGAAACATCAGGCTTTAGCCCCTTCAAAATGATGTTTGGAGGTGAAATGAGGTTACCTTTTGATACTACATTAGTTCCAAGACAAACCCTCAATCCGCAGGCAAAGGTTCATATAGATCAGTTGCTTGAGAGACTAAGAATTGTTCATGGACAAGCCACTCAAAATACAGAGACAACACAAAAAGAAAGTAAAGACAGGCATGATCTTAAAGCAAAGAAATCAAATTTCTTGCTTGGAGAACAAGTTCTGCTCAAAGTAAATTGTCATACACCCGGTCTTTCTCACAAATTGCAAGACAAATGGAAAGGTCCATACTACATCCGACAGAGAGGTCCGCATGACACTTACAAATTGGCTGATTCTAAAACAAACATATTACATGGGCCCATGGTAAATGCAAAACACCTGAAGACATATCATGACCCACAAAACCAAAGACACGTGGTTGAGCCAGTTGAAGAACAGGATGCTGATTTAAACGAAGACACGGAAACAGACCAGAACCTAGGAGCTGGCGCCGAACCAGAGCAGAACCTAGAAGATGGCAAGAAGGAAAAAACAAGACAAACTGACCAACCAAAACCAGGCCCTTCCAAACCAAAGGAAACAGCGAAGAAACAGGATAATTGGCAAACAGCAAATAAAATCCTTAGATTGAAAAAAAGGGGTCAGCAAACACAATATCTAGTGGAATGGTCAAATAAAAATGCTAAGCCATCATGGCTTGACGAAGATAAGGTCAGCGAAGCTCTAAAACACCATTATTACATAACGCACACGAAAACAGGAACTCGTAGGAAACGTCCCTATAAATATTTTAACGTAAAGAAATAAGTACAGCGATAAATTTAACACAATAGTACTGTTGATTGACTTTTTCACTGTGGTTTCTTGTCTATAGTATAACATATAGCAAAATAAATCACATAATTAGTACATCGAAAACACCATTCAAAAGCTGTTATGAACTCTCGGACACTTTTATAGGTTCAATATGCGGTCTTTTAACATTATTATGTGGACTATTGTATTTATTGAACAGGTAGACACAGGAATTTTATCATACATGATCTTGAGATTTCTATGGCAGTGAAACTCACCCAGTTTATACTAAATTAGTGTACACAATATACTTAATTACACCTAAGAATATACATTTCATGTGGGAAAGCCAAATTTCTAAGAAACTATGAGTGATTTAAATGAAGGGTGTATGTCGAATGAATGAATGTGTGTGAGTATGTTAATGGAATGGGAGTTGAGTGTTGCACTATCTCTCTAGTTTTCTGACTAAGTGCTAGAATGTAGACACTGTGGCCACGGTTTTACATTCACCGGCTATTAAACTACATCCATTTTTTCTTTATTTTTAGTTAAATGGGGTGAACTGAAGCTTGCCATAGTCCTTGTGATTCTGTGTACTACAATGGTGTCTGGCAACCCCTCGCCCGAGTTGCAGCGATTGAATTATGGCGTGTTGTTTAAGCCCAAAGCTCAATTGCAGCTAGGTAGTGAGACATGGATTCATACATTTGAAGTCCAGCTGCCAGTTGAAACCAATTTAATAAATTTACCAGGGTGCAGTAAAGACCCTAAAACATGCATAGTTGTCAATGAAGTGTTACTGGAAATAAACCAAATCAGGAAGGAAACAGAAGTTATGATAAACAGTACTATTGAATCAATTACGCGTCTTGTACCTGAAAGGGATCTGATAGTCAAAAGTAGAACTCGTCGTGCCTTATTGCCATTCATTGGAGACTTATCAAGATCAATATTTGGAACTGCTACAATAGGGGATGTTGAAATGTTAGCCAATCATATTAACTCTTTAAACAAACTCACAAATACTATTGTAAATTCGGTGGAACAACACGAAAACAAACTAGCTTCCTACATCAAAACTGCAGATGACAGGATGACTAACATCATGAAAGGTCTAAAACAAAATGAACTTGCAATTGAGCATATTCATACTCAACTATATGACAGCTTTGACAATTTAGAAAGGTCGTTCTCAACAATGAGTGTTCTAATTTCAAAACAAATTGAAAAATCAAGAAAGTTAGAGGCTATTTTTAATGAACTTTTAGATGGTATCTATGCTTTAGTGGAAGGAAGGATTTCACCTCATTTGATCCCATCAACCACTATGTCCAAAACAATGCTCGATATCCAGACCATCTTACATGAAAAGTACAATGGATTTCACATGGTTTTTGATAGTCCAACCGATATTTACAAATATGTAGAAAGTCTGTACGCCCGTAAAGGTTGTAAATTGTACATTTCTGTCAAATTTCCAATTGCACCATTCCCAAAACCTTTGTCCCTATTTAAAGTATTGTCATTCCCAGTACCAGTAAATAACACTTCCAACCATGCAACACAGTTACTGGATTTGCCTGATTTGTTCGCAATCACAAATGATTTACAGTACTACACCACATTTAACAGAAATGATCTTGATCAGTGCACAGAGTCCAACGTGATTTCTTGTAAACTCAACAAGGTATTGACGCCGGTCACATCCATCAATTGTATTTTTTCACTTTTTGCAAACGATAAGGCTAATGTAAAACGAATGTGTGACTTTCGATTTTTGCTTCACCATTTGTCGGCTACAATTACGGAACTATCTCATACTTCCGTTCTTATATATAAGGTAGATGTTGTAGAATTCACTTGCAAAACTAACAAAAGAATGGTCCAAGGCTGCCACTTTTGCACATTAAGTGTTCCATGTGAATGTGCAGTGTCTACTGCAACCATGTTTTTACCTCCGAGATTATCTGCTTGTCATGAAAATACTACAAGTAAATTGCATCCAGTAAATTTAGCGTTACTGCAGCAATTTTTTAATGACTCTTTGTTGAAAACAATTGAAAGTAACTCATTTTTTGAAAATCCATTAACCGTGGATATACCACAATTTAAGGTGTATAACCACACTATGAATAATGTCCTTCTAGATGACAGAAAAGCACACTTAAGTTTACAAAGAATGGCTCAAGCAGCTCAGAATGATGCTGTTGCATTCCGGTCTCTTACTGAACCACTTCTTTCTGGCAGTATTACTTTGGATGAAAACTGGCCTACAACTGATAACATTATATTGTATACTACTTCAGCAATTGCCGGTTTATCTCTGTTGGCATTGATATTCATGTTCATTAAACTCAGAAAAGTTCTTATTATTTTGAGCGTTTTACAAACTACTCAAGTACACAAAACATCAGCGGCCACTTTGCCATCCTTTATCTACAAAAATAATAAGGCTACTTCAGCACCACCAAATTTTTTCTTGGAAACAGTAGATTTCACCATAGAACATGTCATTTTGGCTACATGTATATGCACCTTAGTCGCCACCATCATTATATTTGTTCATAACTGTAAATGTACAACAAATAAGACCAAATTCGTTGTGGAACTAACTAATGGAGAATCATGCGTTCAAGTTTCCTTGAAAACACTGTCTATGTGTCCCTCCTACTGGAAAGTGGTTGTACCGCAAGATATATCTTGTATTTCGATTCAGGGGTTATGGTCACCCTTATTGGCATTCGAATGGGACAAGTGTGAAATCATAAACACGCTTACTGACCGAAAACTCAATGTTAAGACACACTTCAGAGTGTCGACGCTTACAGCCCGAAAACTGAAACACATATTATCAACCACATACTGTGTTTACTTTTATATCCAACATGGAAACTTACTGATTCCAATACAAACACATTCATGAAACCCATTGCTCTAAAAGAGGTGTTAATTAAAGCACCTACATGGTTATGCGTATAATAAATGTCATGTATACATGTTGTACTATATCTTACTTGCAGATTCCAGTATAACCATTTAGTGGGAAACATGTACATCTTTATGTTGTATATATATTAGTTACTATCTCTAATGTTAGAATGTGTCATGTCCAGGCAGTTATTTTTGAATAATACTTGTAAACGGTATTGTTAAAAATTGGTATTTTCCTCCAAAAGGTACTACTCTGGATGCTGATGTGTTTGATTTGTATATACGTTTATGTTGCATTTGTTAAGTTGTGTAAACATTTTGTCAATACAGAATAGATTGCCACTTTATAGGAATAAAGTAAATTTAACGGAGGAGGTAATGTTATGCTTTAGATTTATTGTATTTTTGAATTTCAGAATTCATGTATATAAATAGTCATTTGAATTAATTTAAAAAGTCATTTGAATTAAATTTTAGAAAACAGTCCATTTTATATATTTAGATTGTCATATAAATTATTTCATAAAACACAGTTTTAGTAATGTTTGGTTAAAATCTTAATTGTTGTTTTTCTCGTTTGATTCTTTGAAGTGACATAATTTTCCATTAGGCTTAATTTTGATGGCTGGCTTCCTGCTTTGATAACTGATATGTAATCAGTGTAACAAAAGAAGTGCAACCAAGATAAGTTCACAGGAATGCCAAGTTGATTATTTAATGGCTTATTGTAGACATTTGGATAAACTTAATTTCCTACATAAACAATAAAACTGTTAACACTCATTTCCTGACCAGGGGCTACATTTTCACAACCCCGCCTACAGGATAAGTTTTAGAACGCGTGTTTCTATTGGTCGAAATTTTATCGGTCAGAGCCCTTTAAAAGATCCATGCACCAGTTAATCAACACAACTTGTAGACTGTTCTTTGAGAAATAAAGTGTGATTGAACTGGAAGGATCTATATCTTCTTTTTATCTATTTTAGGTAAGTTACTTCAGTTATTTATTTTATTGGTAAAATTGTAATTTCTTTGAAATATTCTTTGAATGGATATATTGATAAGTTTAACTTAAGGATACATCAATTAAATAATTTATGTTTAACATGAAAAGATTCTGTAATGTGTATATTATGAAATGAAGAGAACATGGTTAAGTAATGACATCTTATGGAAATGAGAGTCGTGAATATTAAACTAATATAATTTGTAGTTTTACTTTTGTGCATATTATTTCTCTGTTTAATATGTTAAATAATAATGGGAAACTATTGTGTATCGGTCTTTATATTTGTTATTCTGGATAACTAACGCATAACGCTATGGTCATTTAGACTTTTGGCTTATTTCTACTTATGGTTAATCAATATATAAAATGTTGTTCTGATGTAAATTAAAAGAACTGGCTAAAAATATATAGTATAAAGATTTAGCAGATACACTTTAGTTTAATTATAATGATGTTGAATTGTAAAGGTTCGAAAATAAATGATATTAATTATGGATTACAATTAGAAATTGAATCTCTGTATAATTGATAATGATGTTTAAAGTTTCACAATAGATGACTATCACAATTGCTTTGCAGTATATAAGGCGTATAATTCTTGTATTTAAGAATTATACTGTAACGATAGTTGATTTATTATTTGTTTGTTTTAAATATCATATATTACCATCTTATAATAAAGACAACTTGTAGACTGTTCTTTGAGAAATAAAGTGTGATTGAACTGGAAGGATCTATATCTTCTTTTTATCTATTTTAGATATCCCCATTTTAAACGTGCAAGTCAAAGCACAACACATGTATAGATCAAAAATTTAGTGTAAAATACATGGACACATACATTTTAAATAAATATGTTTACATAACAAAAGTATTTCATTGTTTCTGTAGCCGGTCGTCTTTCTAAATGAATATGAATATTGCCGTCTTTGGGTCGGAGGTCCAGTTACTTAATTAGTACTTGTCTCCGTTTATTGAAATTCTACATATATACAGAGGAGAGATGTATTTATCTATATGAATGTATTTATCTATATGATTTTGTTTTTATTCTCGCTTCTAGAATGACGAAATAAATCGATTTGAATGAAAGGCGCATTCGCATCCGACGGGGTTGGAGAGATACTACCGTAATATTGCTCTCATAAATACTGTGAACATACTACATCAATAATATAACAACTATTGAACAATGCTGAAATCGATTTATCTTTATAAATGAAATCATAATTCCACAATTTTATTCCGTGCGAACATAGATTTGGAACGTCGATTCGGCGTATTTAAGCGATTACGGTGTACTTCGTTAATTTTCGGGGGGAAAAGTACTTCCCTCCGATTTTTTTTTATATTTTACATATATACAGAGGAAATATGTATTTACGCGTACATGCTTTTGTTTTTTTCTCTCGCTTTTAAAATGATGAAATAAATCGAATTTGATTAAAACTGCCCATTCGCAGCTATATACAACTTAATCAATACGGTATGGAGGGTGGTTGGTGGGGGTGGGATGAGGGGCGGGGTTGCAGGGATACTACCGTAATGATGTCCTTGAGAAAAACTGTGAACATTCTACTCTAATAATTTATTAAATACAGAACAATATTGAAATCAATATATCTCTTAAAAAGGATTTCATAATCTCATGGTTTTATATCCCGCGTGTACATTAACTTCGAAAGGCGATTGTTCATATTTTAGCGAATACGGTGTACTTTGTTAATTTTGGGCGGAAAAAAGTACTTTTTTCTGACTGACTTTAAATTTTGGTTTTTAATAGTAGACATGTCAATGAACACTTTCATGAAAAAAAAATCATTCTCGCTGTTAAAACTTCATTTCTTCGCTATTTTTTCGGATTCAGAAAATTAGCACTGCAACATATATTTTCACCATCCTCATTTCCTTTCCCGACGACGTACCGTTGCAATTTGGTTTGTTAAAACCTATTTTGAGGACTCCGGCATAAACCAAAAGCATGTATAGATCAGAAATTTAATCTGGAATGCAAGGATACATACATTTGAAATATATGTATTGAAATAATGGAATAATGAAATTATTTCATTTCTTGTGTACCCGGTCGCGTCTGTAAATATATATGCATTATGCCGTCTTTGCGTCCGTGGGTCATGTTAGCTAATTTTGGGGGGGAAAAAGTATTGTCTCCGATTTCATTAAAAATTTGCATATGGACGGAGGAAAGATTTATCTACGCGTACATGCATTTGGTTTTATTCTCGCTTCTAAAATGACGAAATAAATCGATTTTGATTTAAAAGCGCATTGTTGGCAATTTAAACCTTAGAACAACCTAAATTCATCCCTTTGAAAAATACATTTAACTATTAATGGGAATTACACGAAGTGTACACCAATTATGTTCGACCAATGTAGTTTGTGAATATTATTACTTTAACAACGATCTGTGATTGTGTTTTGTCATAATCACAGTTTATAAATAAGAGGTGAAGAAATGTGACCAGTGACAATTTTCCCGATAATGTCATTTTGTTATCGATTTTATCACCTGACCTTGTTTGATAAATATTCCTACGCCATAGGGCTGGCGTTCCTACTGAACTATGTCAAAATAGAATGTTTTGTCTTCCAAAGAGTAAGCTATGAACTAGGTTAAAAGCATCGAGTGCATAATAATAGTCTATGAGCAAGAGATGTAAAAATGTAACAATTAAAGTTATCTGCCCTTTACGTGGATGGTGAAGGTCACATCCACATTTGCTGTTTGCCACGTTGTGATGTACTACCAAAGAAACAACTATAAGTTTGAAAGGTATAATGCATAAAGTTTATGAGAAAGTGACCTAAACGCAAATGAAGGTAAACATTATTTAGTTATCTGCACCTTGCTTGGAGGTTCAAGGTCACATCCATATTTGCTTTGTCACGTGCTTTGCTTGGAGGTTCAAGGTCATATCCACATTTGCTTTGTCACGTTGCGATGTACCACTCAAGATACAACTATAAACAAAGTTTGAAAGGTGTAGTGCATACAGTTTGCGAGAAAGTGACCTAAACGCAAAAGTTGAACGTAAATATTATTAAGTGATCTGCCCTTCGCTTGGAGGGTCAATGTCACTTCCACATTTGCTTTGTCGCGTTGCGATGTACCACCCAAGATACAACTATAAGCAAACACCTGTCTCTTTTTTTTCTTCGAAAAGGCGAAACATTATGATATATTGTAACATATCTGCAGTAAAATTTTCCATACCTTGTCGTTGATTGTATGACAGTAAAATTCAATTCCTTCAAAAGTTCCATCAATCATCAATTATCTCCGATTGGAAAACAGGTAACAAAGTACCATTTATACGTGTAAATGGAGAAATGTATACTAAGGGAAGTAACTACACTGTGTGTATAAGCGTTTATTTATCCTCGCTGTATTGCACTCAGCATTTTAGCGAGCAGACCTCGGTTTAAAGTCTCATCCGAAGGACTTGTAAGGTAGGAAATACTTTTATGAAATATTTCGGTAATTAACCCAAATTCGGTCCTGGCTGTCGGTAACTACACTATACTGACTGGCTTAATTTATTTGTTTTTAAGGGAGGTAACTGCAGTAACGTGTTCATATCCATTATGACCATAACATAATAGTACTAACTGTATTCATTTTAATGAGTTTAGTTGAATTGTGTTCAACGATGCATTGACACAAAAATATATATGGCACCAACAGAAATGAACTTTCCAGCCCACCATCTCCATTTAAATCGAGATAAAAATATGCTGATAAGGTCTAGAACCTTTTCAACGGTATTATGTAACTATGTTGTTAATACATAAATCAATCATGGTTCTAACTATTTAAAATATCGCTTGAACCTAATATGTAAATATGTTCAGCGTCTCCGTGGTCGAATGGTTAACGACGTTGCGTTGTAAACCTTCGTCTCTCACCGCGGCTGGTTGTATTTAACATTCTAATTAGGCTTACACTTGGGATGCTGAGGTTAGAGTGTTTTTAATATGTTCATGCCATTTACCATTATTACTTAAAGTCATGCCTAGATGTTTGTGATGTTCTACACATGTCAGTTGTACGTCATTAAAAAATAAATTTGGTTTATTTGGTTGTCTGAAGTTATTTGTTGACGTTATAAATAAAACTTCAGTTTTATTTGTGTTAAACTTTACTAACCATATTTTAGCCCATTCAGACATAATTTACAAGTCATGATTTAATATACCTTTCAGATATTCTGTGTTACAAGTGGATACCGAAAGCGAGCTATAATCTTTTAATGCTTAACATATGTTCAGCGATATCGTTTAAGTAAATTAAAAAGAGCAAAGGTCCCAGTACTTAACCTTGCGGAACACGTGCTGTTATTATTTTTAAATCTGATTTGACATTTACTATAAATACTCTCTGTTTTCTATTGGAGAGGTAATCTGAAATCCATGATAAGAGTTTGCCATCGATACCATTTTGTTTCAGTTTCAATAGTAAAGCTTTCCGCCAGTTCCGTGAAACATAGTATGTCAAAATCAGAGAAGTTGTCTTTAACGTATTCCTTTTTGTTGCGAATACATCTAATATGTATATGAAATATTGAAAGATTAGGCATATCTGTAACTAGAAGTGGCCCTGGGTTTTCTTCAACATCATTAGACATTATAACGAGCATGGTCAATGACTCATTATAACTGCAAATTCTATAATAAGGACACTGTTCATGGCAAATGCAATAACACTTGCTTTAAAAATTGACAAATACGCAAGTAATAACATCATTTATTGTAAAATAGACCGAAAAGGCTTACAGTAAAAAAAACTGTAGAGAACAATGCGTTTTGTTGTAATAAGAGCCAATTGCAATTCGCCAGCTGCTTAAATCATTACCCATGTTTACCCTTTTGGTTTCGAAATTATAACTAACACAGTGCCGGCGAAAAACATTTGACGCTCTTCAAACACGCAGTGTGCCAAACCTGACCCCATAAAGACAACAGACAAGAGAAAAAGACATAATAAAATAGAGAGTAAGAACATACAAATAATGCAAATAGCGTAATGTATTCTTTAATCTTAGTCAAGGATTTTCGGATAATCAGTTGTTTATTTAAAGTACAAAACTATAACCGTTATGAATTTTACCTTTATACTACTTCATTGAACAAGGTCAATGATAATGGATATACATTATATTACGTAACTTTGAAACGAAATTCACGGGCTGTGACATATTTAAAACACTGGAGTAATTATAACCACGTAAACTTCCAACCACAACGATCAATATATTATTGCTCGATACAATATATTCAATTTGGAAGCTTATTTAACTAAAATATCAAGTAAATCGTGAGCGAAACTCATGGGCATTGGTTTAACTTAGAGTAGAAATAAAGTACAAAATTATGTGTAAACAGGTCTAGAAAAGCTCAAATTGTTATCAACAAATTTAAAAACAGAGAATGTCATAATATATATACCAAAATAACTGGCTTGTAATGTCGATACAAACACGTCTGCTCCATATCTGAACTAGGTAATAGATACAGTACGAGTCTAACTACAAAAGTGTCCTCTAACAGACGTTAGGTGGACGGTTTGCTTGACCGAATAACAAATAATTACGAGGCGAAGCCGAGTAATTATTTGCTTTACGGTCAAGCAAATCGCTCGCCTAACGTCTGTTAGAGGACACTTTTGTTGTTAGACGAGTACGTGTATCTGACTTGTACGGGTAAAACAATTGTTGTTCTTGTTATAAAGAAATATGTGATGGATCCACTGAAAATCAGTTCTTATTATTCGTGCGCTCAAATACGTGAACACGTTAAATAGTGTAGTTACCTCCCCTAGTATACATTTCTCCATTTACAAACTGATCTTTTGGAACTGCTACCGTTTGTTATATATTCTTCAATCAGAGATAATTGATGATACTTTTGGAGAATTTGAATATTGATATATCAAACAATATACGCATACAATCCACGCCAAGGTATGAATTTCTTATATGGTATATATATATATATATCCAGTTAACAGTATATAAAATAGTGCATTGGGTCCGTCCTTTCGGAACGAAGGTTTAAACAGCACCGAACACACCAATGGTTACCTCTTTAAAGTTTCATTATCGACAGAATGCGCATATGGCTCAAGCAGGTCAGCAAACTTAGGCATTAAACGTTGCAATCTCTTAATATTAAACACAATACTGAAAGCTGTAGCCCCGTTTTTTGTACAAAACACGTTGAGATACGTCTGGAATAATTCGGTGTATTTTATATAATAGTTTAGTTTAGGCATTTTTTTGATAATACGTCTGTGTAAGAAAAAGCTTGATCTCATGGCAATATTATGTCGCTATTTCAGACACCATAAGACGACGTTGCAACATTCACACTTACCTTTAAATACAGATGGCTATAACTACAGAACAGCCGCCGTTAAAATGCATAGCGTGCAGCACAGGATTTGCACACTCAAGTTGTCTCAAAAAACACATGTCCATACATACGGAGGAGACACCATATAAGTGAAGGGAGGTCTTAAAACACACATGCGCATACATACTGGCGAGACACCATATAAGTGTAGCATGTGCAGTAAAATGTTTTCCCAGTCAAGCAGTCTTCAAACACACATGCGAACACATACAGGCGAATCACCGTATACGTGCAGCATGTGTAAGAAAGGATTTATCAAGTCGGGCAATCTTAAATTACACATGCGCACGCATACAGGCGAGACACCATATAAGTGTAGCGTGTGTAGTAAAGGATTTACTCATTCATGTAATCTTTAAGTACACATGCACATACAGGCGACTCGGTAGTCTTAAAAAACACATGTACATACATACAGGTTAGACACCATATATATGTAGCGTGTGCACATTCAGGTAATCGTAAAACAAACATGCGCATTCATACAGGCGAAAACAATACAATACAATACATGACAATACAATACAAATATTTTATTTCAGTCTCACCTCTTATAACATACAGTTACAAATAAAAGTATTACAAAGTATACATGATGTTTATAAAAGCAATCAGAGTGGCTCTACATAGAGCTATGAGAGACTATTAAAACGTAAAACTCAGTACATGGCAAGAAAATTGATACTATTTTCTAATTAAGAGTTTAAGAGTTTATAAAAAATCTAAACTGCATATATTTACATTTTCATCACAGCATTCACATACATGACACAACTTAAAGCAAATTAAAATACATAGTTATATGAATTGTGATAATTGCTCTTAAAAGTACAACAAAACTGTTCAATACTCTTTGAATAAAATACTTCTGAGTAAAGATCTAAAAGTATAACGTCATCAGATCCTATATACATATTTACATTTAAAGGCATTTGCTGTAGTTTTCCATGCGCAGCTTTTTTGGGCGACTTCTTTTCTAAAACCACTGGATGGGTTTTCCTACAAATTTACAGGAATGTTGCTTTTGATGTCTAGTTCTATTTTTTGTCCTTTTTTTTTTTTTTGAATTTCTTTTATGATTTTTTTTTTTGAATTTCTTTTTTTTATTTAATTTTAATTTTTTTTTTATTGTCTTTATTTAAAAAAAGGCCTATTATTAGATACATACAATAGGAAAAATATAGCATTTTGTAAAAATTCCAACAAAATTTAAAAAAATAAGCATAATGGTACCGTTCCAAAAACCAATATTAAATCTCAATATGCATGGTGACCTATGAATTGAATTGAATATATTGTCTAAATATATGTTAAAATAAGTGCCTAGGAAGTTTGAACAAATTCTGTTATTAGGAACATAACAAAAAAGGAAAATATACCATTTCTATATAATTTCATACAAAACTTGGCCTTTTAGCATAGGGGTAGGGTTTCAAATTCTTTTTCTATACAAGCATGGGGACCTATCATTTGTATAGCAAATTTTGTTTTTATATATGTTAAATTATGTGCTTAGAAAGTTTAAAAAAATTCTGTTATTGGGAACATATAAAAAAAAAGGGAAATTGTATCATTATGGGCTAATTTGTGCATAAATTGTGGTAATGGTCTCAACAGATTTTGTAAAAAAATATAGGTTTTACATAAAGATGAGCTTTAAATGTTATTGTAATTAAATGTTCTTTACTTTAATACAATTTTAGCAGAATTGTGACCAATGAATAAATGATTAGACGTAAAAAATATCTTATTTAGCTATTTTATGGACTTGTTCAACTTTTCGGACAGATTGATTACAAATTATTTTTTAAAATTTTAACAAGCATGGTGACCTACCATTATTTTTGCCTTTTCTGTCTATATATATATATAACAGACTTACTGTACAAAAAGTTTACAGAAAATCTGTTATGCAGAAAAAACTATAGAAAATGTCTTTAAGGTATCATTTATACAGTATATTTCTCCTTTTTCCTTAAAATGTCATTGCAGAATTTGGCAGATAACCTTACATGGCCCGCGTTTAAGGCGTTTTTTCAAGTCCCAAACACCGGCTCTTGATCTCACACAACATATACCCGCCGGACATATTTTATTTTTTTACCGGACATGTTTTTTTCATGTACATAGTACACACTGTTTTTTGAGAGATCGAGCAAATTCTCACAATTAAAATGGTATGCTAAGCACTCGACATAAAACGATTAATATAACATATTCAGTTTCATCTTATTTTAATAGCTGTAATTTGTCTTGTAGCGTTGTTTTAAAATAAGAATATTGCAGTTGTGTGTTTTCACGTTTTCTGGCGTTGAAACTGACGGTTGATGGACGTGACGTCATATGGCGTTGCGAGAGGTAAGAAAATGTAATACCCCCTCAATAAAATATCAGCATTCAGTATTTTAATAAACCGTGTTAGATATAATACTGATACAGACCATTTCACTTTTATGCATGATTAATGTTTATGTTAGTGTCTATGTGCATATTGTTTACATCAATAAATAATGTATTGGTGGACGTGGTCCAGTAAATTATTTATAGTAATGTTCCAGAACAGTATAGAACAGACAGTTATGAATAGCATACAATGTTTACTAACAGTTTAGAACATTAGAACATTTACGAACAGTATAGAACATTTACGAACAGTATAGAACATTAGAACATTTACGAAAAGTATAGAACATTAGAACATTTACGAACAGTATAGAACATTAGAACATTTACAAACAGTATAGAACATTTAGGAACATTGACATGATTGAAGCACATTATACACTTGACGACGTTTATAAGTACCCCGATAACACATTTATTTCTCATCATAATTTGCTAAAACTAAAACTTACAAGTGTCGTTTAGTGTAGACTATTCTTGACATCAAACATAAACAACATTTAGAAGATAACAGAAATCCCCAGAAATGAATGGAAGATGTATCGTCTTATTTGTCAACAATAATTCATTAGGTCTTTGGTAAACAAAGTACTGTTATGGGATCTATATACTATATTAGATCTTTGGTAAACAGAGTATTGTAATGGGATATACTTTATTACATCTTTGGTAAACAGAGTATTGTAATGGGATATACATCATTACATCTTTAGTAAACAGAGTATTGTAATGGGATATACTTCATTACATCTTTGGTAAACAGAGTATTGTAATGGGATATACATCATTACATCTTTAGTAAACAGAGTATTGTAATGGGATATACATCATTACATCTTTGGTAAACAGAGTATTGTAATGGGATATACTTCATTACATCTTTAGTAAACAGAGTATTGTAATGGGATATACATCATTACATCTTTAGTAAACAGAGTATTGTAATGGGATATACATCATTACATCTTTGGTAAACAGAGTATTGTAATGGGATATACTTCATTACATCTTTAGTAAACAGAGTATTGTAATGGGATATACATCATTACATCTTTGGTAAACAGAGTATTGTAATGGGATATACTTCATTACATCTTTAGTAAACAGAGTATTGTAATGGGATATACTTCATTACATCTTTGGTAAACAGAGTATTGTAATGGGATATACTTCATTACATCTTTAGTAAACAGAGTATTGTAATGGGATATACTTCATTATATCTTTAGTAAACAGAGTATTGTAATGGGATATACTTCATTAGATCTTTAGTAAACAGAGTATTGTAATGGGATATACTTCATTAGATCTTTAGTAAACAGAGTATTGTAATGGGACATACTTCATTACATCTTTAGTAAACAGAGTATTGTAATGGGATATACTTCATTAGATCTTTAGTAAACAGAGTATTGTAATGGGACATACTTCATTACATCTTTAGTAAACAGAGTATTGTAATGGGATATACTTCATTAGATCTTTAGTAAACAGAGTATTGTAATGGGATATACTTCATTACATCTTTGGTAAACAGAGTATTGTAATGGGATATACTTCATTACATCTTTAGTAAACAGAGTATTGTAATGGGATATACTTCATTATATCTTTAGTAAACAGAGTATTGTAATGGGATATACTTCATTAGATCTTTAGTAAACAGAGTATTGTAATGGGATATACTTCATTAGATCTTTAGTAAACAGAGTATTGTAATGGGACATACTTCATTACATCTTTAGTAAACAGAGTATTGTAATGGGATATACTTCATTACATCTTTAGTAAACAGAGTATTGTAATGGGATATACTTCATTATATCTTTAGTAAACAGAGTATTGTAATGGGATATACTTCATTAGATCTTTAGTAAACAGAGTATTGTAATGGGATATACTTCATTAGATCTTTAGTAAACAGAGTATTGTAATGGGACATACTTCATTACATCTTTAGTAAACAGAGTATTGTAATGGGATATACTTCATTAGATCTTTAGTAAACAGAGTATTGTAATGGGACATACTTCATTACATCTTTAGTAAACAGAGTATTGTAATGGGATATACATCATTACATCTTTGGTAAACAGAGTATTGTAATGGGATATACTTCATTACATCTTTAGTAAACAGAGTATTGTAATGGGATATACATCATTACATCTTTAGTAAACAGAGTATTGTAATGGGATATACATCATTACATCTTTGGTAAACAGAGTATTGTAATGGGATATACTTCATTACATCTTTAGTAAACAGAGTATTGTAATGGGATATACTTCATTACATCTTTAGTAAACAGAGTATTGTAATGGGATATACTTCATTATATCTTTAGTAAACAGAGTATTGTAATGGGATATACTTCATTAGATCTTTAGTAAACAGAGTATTGTAATGGGATATACTTCATTAGATCTTTAGTAATCAGAGTATTGTAATGGGACATACTTCATTACATCTTTAGTAAACAGAGTATTGTAATGGGATATACTTCATTAGATCTTTAGTAAACAGAGTATTGTAATGGGACATACTTCATTACATCTTTAGTAAACAGAGTATTGTAATGGGATATACTTCATTAGATCTTTAGTAAACAGAGTATTGTAATGGGACATACTTCATTACATCTTTAGTAAACAGAGTATTGTAATGGGATATACTTCATTAGATCTTTAGTAAACAGAGTATTGTAATGGGATATACTTCATTACATCTTTAGTAAACAGAGTTGTGTTTGGAGTATTAGTGCAAAACAGTCAGTGATTTTTTGGACTGTGAAAATAATTCTATGTAATTCTAGAACATGGAACTTGTAACAAAGCGTAAAATAACGTTGATTCAGTGTATTACGGGATTAAAGGGACACAATATATATAACATTTATCTTGGCTAGAACATGAACACATATATGGGAAATATCGGGCATATGACAACTGGACCATGTTGATAAGTAGTAGTTATAGTGAACTGATATCCACCACTGTATTGATGTTGTATCTGTATTGATGTTGTATCTGTATCTGTCAATTAAAGTAACCCACTATAATGACCATTGTTTCCCCGATATCTTCACGTACCAATCTGTAATGGCAATATCCAGGAGAGGAACCGTTTATGTTTGCTTCCATCCAATCCTGTTTGTTATATATGTGTCATATAAACATTATGTAATTTACATGTAAGTGTTCGCAATCTTTACAGTGCCGGACAATGTGCGTTTATTTGCTTGTGTTTTAACGTCAGCAAATGTTAGGATATGTTAGACGGTTAATTGTATTTAGTGCTCGAGGCAGACCGCTCACTTATTCCTGGGTAAAACCAGTAGGGTATACCAGTTTGCGTAAGAATCGGACAATGTAAAACTACATTATTTTTCACAATAGTCTAATTGTATGTGTGACGTTACACATTATTTAAGACCTTTACACAACTGATATACTGTCACAAACGTTCAAATTATGGTGCTGGCTATTTATCTACGCAACTGATACACTGTCACAAAAGTTAAAATTATGATGCTGGCCATGTATTTCACTCTTTGTGAAACTTTTGGTAGCATACTCATTTAACTAACCTAAATGACGTCACGTTTGTGAGCGGTTAAACCTCACGTTTGAGTTTCGACGGGATTTGCACAATTATTGTACATAGTCGGCCAATCCGGTCATTCTTCGGGATCATGCCATCTATGTATTTCGGTGTATTACTATGTTCAAACTATTGACATTTTGTTAACCGGAAATCAACGGGACAGAAAGGAGCACTTTGTTGCTATATAAATAAAATGGCCGTTAGCCATTGGTGCTGATGTATGATTTGCGTTGCATGTTTGTTATTACAATACAGATGATGCTTATATCAGCACGTTCATGTGCATACATTATATATAGAACAATTGGCTAAATAACATTGCAAAACTTCGATGATAATTAATTATCTTGATGCACATTTTAAGGGACTTGTGTGGTTTAATTCGATACAGGGTAACTTACCGTTATAAAGAGTCATGATTTTAATATGATCCTACACAATGGCGAATAAAAGCTAAACCACCACCCATAGTCTTATTATTTACTATGCAAAAACTGATACTAGGTGACGCCCACCCGTAAAATGTGATACAATTAAAGACAGGCGGAATAGGATTATTCGGCGCTTAGTTCAACTCCATATTTACACCCTGTGACAGACTCAATTTGAAGGGACTGTGTACCTGGACGAATTAGTTACATCCAATCGTTATGTGTTTCTCTTACATAGTCAATGCTCGTATTTACTAAACTAGGTCCCATCAAATATCTGATTTGATTTGTGTTAAAATAGCCTAGTCTGAAAAACTACACAGTTAGTGTTCTGTATATAAATCATCAATTTTAATGCAAGGCTAAAATAAACTATTGTTTGATTTAAACGTGTTAAATTTCAAAAAAAATACAATTAACATATGTTTTATACAGTACTTATTTAAGAGGACTGGAACAAAAGTAAACTCAAGCCATAAACCACCAAAAGAAATAATACTGAACATATACAATAACAGACCCAAAAAAGGTGTTTCCTAACTATGATTATGCGTCTAGGTTAGCTATTTTCAATGTGGCGGTAAGAAATCGCAATCCATGGCAACGAGCGCCTCATTTGTAGATATCGCACAGGCAATCCGCGTAACTGCTATTTATTATAACATGGGGGTTCCACAATGGTCTGATAAGACTTGTTGTAATTTATCTGTAATACTTATTGTGCTTTATTACAAGAATTTATTAATGCGCCATCTATATCTTCGGACCTGTTCAAGTTTTAAATCGGCTTTTTATTTGTTTAAACACATTTATCTCCAAAGCTATTATGTATAATAATAAGTATTATGTTAACCATATCGCCTACTCACAAGAAATTATATACAGCTGCATGTACACTGGAACCTCTCAATATTATACATACAAGCTCACACCAGATCGACATTGCACTCACGACAATATATATATATATATATATATATATATATCTACATGTTCATTAAAAACAAATAGTAGGTCATGTCATTGACAACAGATCGGCTTCCGAGAAGCAGTATAAATCGCATATACTCATAAAATTAGGCTATAAATATTACGTAGCTATTGAAAGTTCCTCGGTGTATAAATGATATAAATTACACATTATGTACATATAAATGACTTCTTGCCATACGTTTTATGTAAAGTTCCTCGATGTGTGAAAGACTACATTCTGTTTATACTAACATGTGATTATTGAGAGTTCCTCGGTGTTCAAATGATTTATCAACTTCTGTGCATGTATCCGACTTCTCACACACATTGTGCTTATTGAGACTCCGTCCTTAAGGGAATGACTTGTCACATACTGTACATGTATACGGCTTCTTTCATGTGTGCAGTAACATGTGGTTATTAAAACTTGCTCGATGTTTGAATTTCGTGTTGCATACCTTACATGTATATGGTTTCTCTCCTGTATGTATTAACATGTGAGTATTAAGACTTTTTGCCAGTGTGCTTTAACATGTGATTAATGATGTATGAATGACTTGTCACATTTTGTACATGTATACGGCTTCTCTCATGTGTGCAGTAACATGTGGTTATTAAAACGTGTTCGATGTCTGAATTTCGTGTTGCATACCTTACATGTATATGGTTTCTCTCCTGTATGTATTAACATGTGAGTATTTAGACTTACTAGTTGTGTGAATGATTTATCACATTCTGTACATGTATACGGCTTCTCGCCAGTGTGTATTAACATGTGATTGTTGAGATGGAGTTTATATGAGAATAACTTGTCACATACATACAACATAAAATAGTAGTAAACAACAAGCGACCAACTGTTTATGTAAATCGGCCTAATAAGGTAAGTCAACTAAGAATAACAATTTACCTAGCTTTGCACCTCTTTGTTTCTGAGAACACTGGCATTGCCCAGTGGATAGCACGATGAACTTGCAACCGCAGGACCCGGGTTTAAGCCTCAACAGCACCATTAAGCTTCATCGGTGTGTTCTTGGGCGCTTACCCCTGGCTTCGTCCGTCGGACGGAACATAAACCTGGCAGTCCTTTGTAACGGAGACTAACAATCCTAGCAAGTTAAAGAACAACGAAATATATTCGTTATTAAGAGTAGGGCAGGTTAACGGATGATTCCTATGTATCCTTCCACCCTCAGTGGCGGCCCTAAATAACATGTATTGTGCTAATGAGTAGTTTAACAACATATAATTATATTCATAGAACAAAAATCAACAACTATTAACTGATAAATTATGGAAAACCAAATATGTTCATGGATCTGAAAACATGAGGAAATACCATCCCATTTCGGACAAAAAACATTTCTAACAGACACGTGAAGACTTAATTCAGCATAACCATACGCACGAATTGCACCACCATTTATACGTTAACATATAAAAGTGTATGTCTTCATCACTCTCGCATACTCCAAACTGACACAAGTATGCACGCGTATCGACGATTACAAGTGCTCGTATTGAAACGGCGATTTGGTCATGTTGAACTCCAGGAGATGTTTGTGGCGGAAGCATTGTTTAAATAGAATTAGAATAGTCGAGTTGCTATCCTTCCGAGATTTCTTATTATAGTGCCGACTTCGAATTTACCTCGGTGCAATAAGACAATCATGTCAAGTGTCCATGACTGTATATATCGGACGAAATACAGATATAAAACTCGAACAGGAAAAGTAGCATTCAAGGACGACAGTTAACCACAAAAACACACAGAAACAAAGAATAACTTTAAAGATGAATAAAAGGCCAAATAAGATAACAAAAACACAAAAGAGTTGGCAATAGGGCTACCGCCTTGGAACGGTCAGTGGCAAAACAAGGCTGTTGGGGGTTTAAACGAGGTTCTAGGGTGCATCAAACCTCACACTAACTCTACCGTCAACCCAATAAAACGATACATTGTAAATAAAGACATCCCCGCCATGAACTATTCTCTAACCAACAAGGCAGCATTAATAGGCAATATAAGTAAAACACAAAGATGTTCGTGTATATATATAAATACAAAAAAACAATAGCCTAGAAAGCCATAAAGAAGGTACTCAATGACTTGGCAGAAACCAGAGCAACAAGAGAATAAACAATTGAGGGAACGACAAGAGAAGACTGCATACAAATATCAAACGTCACCGTCCTTTTGGACTTTAGGTAAACATCGTCATAGGGTCCACAGCCTGTCCGGTCATAGCACAATTAAAGAGGAAAGCATAGTGGTGAACACCAAGCATGCAGTACTTGCAAAATGATAGGGTCATAACCTCTTTTGATAAACCTTTTAACAAGCTTAACAAAGATAGTATGAAAGTGATCATGACCAAGAATCTAATTAAGTTTGTAAATCACGTCACCATAGAAGTCAGGTTGTGATAGTTGTCGCAAAAGTTCTTAAATTACTTTTATATTTGGAAAGAAGATCAGGGTAACGATAATACAATTTTGCAAAGGTTTTACGAAGTTTATGGTAACGGTAGCCCTGATGAAGAAGCTTTTAAAATTAAAATCATCTCTCTTGTCATATATTTTGCTAATTATTTCACCATTTTCAATGGAGAGATGTAAATCGAGAAAAGAAGCATTAGTATCAGAAATATTAGCTTTGTTAAGTTGAAGTTCTTTAGGGTATATATTATTAACCATAGTAGATAAGGGTTAATATACATATAGTGATTAGTGAAGATGATCTACGACGAACACACATTTGTTTGTGTGTGTACCTGGGGCTATACAAATAACTAGTACATTCTGACTGTAAATGGAAACTGACGAAGCACTTCGCACTGTCAATCGAGCTTGGCTCGGAATCTCACGGGATAAGTATACGACATAGGCTGACTGTTAATTACACTGAATATTACTGATGTTTTACTCTGTATGCATGTATATTGAATATAACTGAAGTTTTACTATGTATGAGGTGCATGTACACTGAATATTACTGATGTGTTACTCTGTATGAGGTGCATGTACACAGAATATTACTGATGTGTTACTCTGTATGAGGTGAATGTACACTGAATATTACTGATGTTTTACTGTTGTATGAGGTGCATGTACACTGAATATTACTGATGTGTTACTCTGTATGAGGTGAATGTACAATGAATAGTACTGATGTTTTACTCTGTATGAGGTGCATGTACATTGAATATTACTGATGTGTTACTTTGTATGAGGTGCATGTACACTGAATATTTCTGATGTTTTACTCTGTATGAGGTGCATGTACACTGAATATTACTGATGTGTTACTCTGTATGAGGTGCATGTACACTGAATATTATTGATGTTTGACTCTGTATGAGGTGCATGTACACTGAATATTACTGAGGTGTTACTCTGTATGAGGTGAATGTACACTGAATATTACTGATGTGTTACTCTGTATGAAGTGCAGGTACACTGAATATTACTGATGTTTGACTCTGTATGAGGTGCATGTACACTGAATAGTACTGATGTGTTACTCTGTATGAGGTGCATGTACACTGAATATTACTGATGTGTTACTCTGTATGAGGTGAATGTACACTGAATATTACTGATGTGTTACTCTGTATGAAGTGCAGGTACACTGAATATTACTGATGTGTTACTCTGTATGAGGTGCATGTACACTGAATATTACTGATGTGTTACTCTGTATGAGGTGCATGTACACTGAATATTACTGATGTGTTACTCTGTATGAGGTGCATGTAAACTGAATATTACTGATGTTTAACTCTGTATCATGTGTATGTGGTGCATGTACAATGCGAGTAAAACGTTAAAAAAAACTTATTTCAAGAAGGCATACAATTTAAATCAAAGGACTGAAGTTCCTGAGAGTGGCCAAGATTGAACAGTGTCTGTCTTCTTACTGAGGTTAAAGGTTATGTTAACATTTTGCAGGTGTGGCGTATTAGAATGAAATGTAGCCAGGTGCCGGGCGTATAATTCAGAGTTGGGTGTCGGAAAATGAAAAAGCTAAAAATGCAACAAAAAGTGAAGCCGAATCGGGGTTAGTGTTAAAGGTAGACCAACCCGTCCAACACCGGTAAATATTCAATAATTCAAAGGAAAAAGGATGACTCTAGAGAATTAGAATAGCTTCAAAATACGTTTCTAAGTCGCTCAAAACTACTTATTTTAGGTTCAATTTTTCAAAACTTTTCACGGGGGAGGATCCCCGGACCCCCACCAGCAGGAGGGGGTCACACCCTCACACACCCTCCCCCGTGCTAACACTCCAGGTACGCACAGGTTGCTGTATCGGTGTTGGGAACTTAAACAAGAGGTCAATGACATTGAAGCTCTACTGATTGATTTTGATTTCAGGAAGTAGTCGCTACCATCTTGAATTTCCGGCCGACCTGAAATTTTGCTAGGATCAATAAGACATCAAGAGCAACATTCCTGTGAAGTTTCATGACAATCCGTCAAGTAGTTTCAGAGGAGTAGTCGCTACAAGTTTTCATTATATAACTCTATGTAAACAAAGATGGCCGCTGACAGCCATGTTTAACATTGAATCAAAATAATGTTCGACTCGGATAACCATCATGTCATGCTGATAATTTTAGAAAAAGTCCCATATCAATATCTCTTATAGTTTTCAAGAAGTAGTCACTACAATCTTATTTTTTAAAAATCTATTTTTAGCCCTGGCGGCCTTCTTGAATTTCCGGCCGACCTGAACTTTTGCTAAGATCACATCAAGAGCAACATTCGTGTGAAGTTTCATGAAAATCCATAAAGTAGTTTCAGAGGAGTAGTCGCTACAAGTTTTCATTATATAACTCTATGTAAACAAAGATGGCCACTGGCAGCCATGTTTAACGTCGAATCAAAATAATGTTCGAATCGAATAACCATCATGTCATGCTGATCATTTTAGAAAAAGTCCAATATCAATATCACTTATAGTTTTCAAGAAGTAGTCGCTACAAACTTATTTTTTTAAATCTATTTTTAGCTGTGTCGGCCATTTTGAATTTCTGGCCGATCTGAAATTTTGCTAGGATCAATTAGACATCAAGAGCAACATTCATGTGAAGTTTCATGAAAATCCGTCAAGTAGTTTCAGAGAAGTAGTCGCTACAAGTTTTCATTATATAACTCTATGTAAACAAAGATGGCCGCTGACAGCCATGTTTAACATCGAATCAAAACGATTTTTGACAAGGACCAACATCATGTCATGTTGATAATTTTAGAAAAAGTCTCATATCAATATCACTTATAGTTTTCAAGAAGTAGTCGCTACAAACTTGTATTTTGAAAATCTATTTTTAGCCATGGCGGCCATCTTGAATTTCCGGCCGACCTGAAATTTTGCTAGGATCAATTAGGCATCAAGAGCAACATTCGTGTGAAGTTTCATGAACATCCGTCAAGTAGTTTCAGAGGAGTAGTCGCTACAAGTTTTCATTATATAACTCTATGCAAACAAAGATGGCCACTGGTAGCCATGTTTAACGTCGAATCAAAATAATGTTCGACTCGGATAACCATCATGTCATGCTGAATATTTTAGAAAAAGTCCCATATCAATATCTCCTATAGTTTTCAAGAAGTAGTCTCTAAAAACTTATTTTTTAAAAATCTATTTTTAGCCGTAGCGGCCATCTTGAATTTCCGGCCGACCTGAAATTTTGGTAGGATCAATTAGACATCAAGAGAAACATTCCTGTTAAGTTTCATGAAAATCCGTCAAGTAATTTCAGAGAAGTAGTCGCTACAAGTTTTCATTATATAACTCTATGTAAACAAAGATGGCCGCTGGCAGCCATGTTTAACTACGAATCAAAACGATTTTCGACAAGGACCAACATCATGTCATGATGATCATTTTAGAAAACGTCCCATATCAATATCTCTTATAGTTTTCGTGAAGTAGTCGCTACAAACTTATTTATTTTAAATCTATTTTTAGCTGTGGCGGCCATCTTGAATTTCCGGCGAGCCTGAACTTGTTCTAGGATCAACTAGACATCAAGAGCAACATTCCTGTGAAGTTTTATGAACATCCGTCAAGTAGTTTCAGAGGAGTAGTCGCTACAAGTTTTTACTATATAACTCTATGTAACCAAAGATGGCCACTGGCAGCCATGTTTAACGTCGAATCAAAATAATGTTCGACTCGGATCAACAACATGTCATGCTGATCATTTTAGAAAAAGTCCCATATCAATATTACTTATAGTTTTCAAGAAGTAGTCGCTACAAACTTGTATTTTAAAACTTTATTTTTAGCTTTGGCGGCCATATTGGATTTCACATCAACATAAATTTTTGCTAGGATCAACTAGACTTTATGGGCAACATTTCTGTAAAGTTTCATGAATATCCATCCAGTAGTTTCAGAGGAGTAGTCGCTACAAATAAAAGTTTACGGACAGACAGACGGACGGACGACGGACGCCGCCCCACGGCATAAGCTCTGCTGATCTCTGATCAGTCGAGCTAAAAACAATATTAAAAAGAAATTTAAATGTCTTTTTCCGTGTAATTTGTTGAAAACAAATATTTTAAGTTTTCCAGAAAAAATGTCCCGGAGTAACGTAGTTAGAGACAAGGTGTGAAGCTTTCTCTGTTCTCAGACATAATATATATTGTTATTAGGTCTGTGCTCTGTTCAACATTTGATACCTAACCGTTTTCATCAATTATTTAACTGGCCAAATTGCGAGGATTATCCGCAAATATGGGCTGGTTGGAATCGCAGATGTATGTCATTCTCGAAGCCGAAAACAATTCGATCAGACCGTTTTTCTGTGACAAGGCTGGGCTGATAATCCATATAAAGCCCTGGACAAGGCAAACTGCATCGAAAAACGCGATTTCAAAGCAGTTATCCTGGGGGTACCGATCGCTGTGGTAATTAATCACAAACTAATTAAAAGAAATTTACAAGACTGTGATTATGTATCTTATTATTCTTTATCTGACCAATAAAACATTTTTACTTTATTATTGTAGTATTTCTACTACTGGTGGATCGACACCTGCAATCCAATCTAGTCCATTGCGCCTGCGCCGAAGCGGGTGACGTCACCATTTACCCGCTGGAAGCCAGTTCAAGCTCGACCACCAACCTGTACACACCACTTCGCTACTTGCACCACGTATCTCTCCTCAACGGACCGTTATACTGGGTAAAGTATCGTAGTACGGGTACAACAATGGCACTGCGAGCAATTGAACTCCCAGCGGAGGAAGGTATTTATGCTTTTTGCCGCCGTGAAAGCGACTTGGTGCACCCACGCACTTCTGAGTGGGTGGGGTAATTTGCGTGTTTTGCGCCACATTTGGGCGCGAAATATCACGCCACGTCAGCAGTTTACAGCGCTTACAGTATTATTTTCTAGTGTGGATACTTTCCACACTCATTTTATTATTGATAGGAATTGAAACAAGAGGTCAATGACCTTGAAGCTCTACTGATTGATTTTTATTTCAGGAAGTAGTCGCTACAAACTGGTTTTTTGAAAATCTATTTTTAGCCGTGGTGGCCATCTTGAATTTCCGGCCGACCTGAAATTTTGCTAGGATCAATTAGACATCAAGAGCAACATTCCTGTGAAGTTTCATGAAAATCCGTCAAGTAGTTTCAGAGGAGTAGTCGCTACAAGTTTTCATTATATAACTCTATGTAAACAAAGATGGCCACTGACAGCCATGTTTAACGCCGAATCAAAATAATGTTCGACTTGAATAACCATCATGTCATGCTGATCATTTTAGAAAAAGTCCCATATCAATATCACTTATAGTTTTCAAGAAGTAGTCGCTACAAACTTGTATTTTGAAAATCTATTTTTAGCCATGGCGGCCATCTTGAATTTCCGGCCGACCTGAAATTTTGCAAGGATCAATTAGACATCAAGAGCAACATTCGTGTGAAGTTTCATGAAAATCCGTCAAGTATTTTCAGAGAAGTAGTCGCTACAAGTTATCATTATATAACTCTATGTAAACAAAGATGGCCACTGGCAGCCATGTTTAACGTCGAATCAAAATAATGTTCGACTCGGATAACCATCATGTCATGCTGATCATTTTAGAAAAAGTCCCATATCAATATCTCTTATAGTTTTCAAGAAGTAGTCGCTACAAACCTATTTTTTTAAATCTATTTTTAGCTGTGTCGGCCATTTTGAATTTCTGGCCGATCTGAAATTTTGCTAGGATCAATTAGACATCAAGAGCAACATTCCTGTGAAGTTTCATGAAAATCCGTCAAGTAGTTTCAGAGGAGTAGTCGCTACAAGTTTTCATTATATAACTCTATGTAAACAAAGATGGCCGCTGGCAGCCATGTTTAACATCTAATCAAAACGATTTTCGACAAGGACCAACATCATGTCATGCTGATCATTTTAGGAAAAGTCCCATATCAATATCTCTTATAGTTTTCAAGAAGTAGTCGCTACAAACTTATTTTTTAAAAATCTATTTTTAGCCGTGGCGGCCATCTTGAATTTCCGGCCGACCTGAAATTTTGCTATGATTAATAAGACATCAAGAGCAACATTCCTGTGAAGTTTCATGAAAATCCGTCAAGTAGTTTCAGAGGAGTAGTCGCTACAAGTTTTCATTATATAACTCTATGTAAACAAAGATGCCCGCTGGCAGCCATGTTTAACGTCGAATCAAAACGATTTTCGACAAGGACCAACATCATGTCATGCTGATCATTTTAGAAAAAGTCCCATAGCAATATCCCTTAGAGTTTTCAAGAAGTAGTCGCTACAAACTTGTTTTTTAAAAACCTATTTTTAGATTTGGCGGCCATCTTGGATTTCACATCTACATGATTTTTTGCTAGGATCAACTAGACTTCATGGGCAACATTTCTGTAAAGTTTCATGAAAATCTATTCAGTAGTTTCAGAGGAGTAGTCGCTACAAACAAAAAGTTAACGGACGGACGGACGGACGGACGACGGACGCCGCACCACGGCATAAGCTCTGCTGATCTCTGATCAGTAGAGCTAAAAACTAAATGGAATAGATTTGACCTTTGAATTTTCCCGTTCACCGCCGGCTGGCCTGGCCACATGACCAGGTAACTGGCGGAATGAACCAAAAAGTACCAAAATGGTAAATCTAATAGTTATTTAATTATATTTTTTTCCATCAACTTTACAATTCTATTTATCATTCCCAGGTGGCATGTGTAATTCACAACCTTTCACACTTTATAGTGTGTAATGTGAAATCACAATTCCACTCTAGGGAGAGTTACATTTATTTAAATAATTCATTCTATTTCACATATATTGAATTTTGATTTTGAATAAAATATCAGTTATTTGTGTTGAATATTTATTTACTAACCTATTTATTTATGCAATTGTTCAAATATCCAGCAAGTCCATATTGTACAGAGATTCACAACACTATAGTGTGAAGCTGTACAATATATTATTTGTATTAATTTCTTTGTTGTATCAATTATTCACAACTACGGTGTGAAATTGTTACAATACATTTATTATTTGTAGTCATTTGTCGATTGTATTAATTATTCACAACTACGGTGTGAAATTGAAACAATACGCAATATTGAATAATCACAAATTCGTGCTGTGTACTCAATACAAGAAAAATGACACAAACAATTCAGATCAATTTTTGCATGGAGGCGGAGTTGAATGAACTGCCGGGTGTTAGAGACAAGATGGCTGAAAGAATCATAGAATTCAGGTCTACAATGGGTAACATTAGTAGACAAAACATCAGCTCCATCCCATATTTAAGGGTGACTGACGAGTTGCTGGACAGAGTTGACTTTTCCAAAAATGGCAACCTGTCCGTCAATGTGCCAGCCGACATAATGGAGGCCCTATCCTCCATGCAAAATTTGAAAGAGGAAAGCGGGGATGAGGATGACTTAGCTGTACCAGCAAGTAATCCACATGTGGGTACGGTGGAGATGGTCAATGTCTCAGACAAACTGGACATTGAAACCACCAACCCGGTGGACGAAGGGGCAAAAGCATTAAGCCCCCAAAAAGTCAAACCCAAAAGATCAGCAGCAGGTTATCATTGACCAGGTCACCGAACAAATTAAACATTTCGAGGCGGGAGGGGCTAGACCAAAAACGTGGCCTAAGTTCAAATTGAACCGGAAAAAGGTGAGCTGCCCAAAGTAACCATGCCTAAGTTCACGGAGTACAAACCATCCCCGGGTACTTCAACGTTTGAAATGCAAAATGCATTAAATAAAGAGAATCATGCCCGAATTGAGAATACAGAAACTGTACTGATTAAGCTGTTAGCTAACACAGTAGAGATTATGTCAGCTCAAAATCTTAAGAGCACCAAGGGCACTAAAGACGCACAGAGTATTAAACTCCCGCGGAATTACGAAATTCCCAAAACACTGAGGTTTGACAGAACCTCGGAATGGGAAATTTTCTTGCGGAAGTTTACGAGCTACACTGATGCGATGGGATGGACACCGGTTATGAAACGGGAGGCACTGACTTGGAGTTTGGAAGGGAAGGCAAGCAAGTACTTGACCAACCTTCTACACAGGAACGAAGCAATTAGTTGCGCCGAAGTCATTCAGCGAATAACTAAAAGATTCGAAAATGACTTGGTTCAGGCACTGATGGCCAAATTTATGTCCGAGGTCCAGAAACCAAAAGAGGACCTCGAGGACTGGGCAGATCGCATTTATGACTTGGCGTGCCGCGTTTACAAAGGCCTGCCAGACGTACACATTGCCAAATTGGCAGTAGTGCGCCTCTGTCAGGGCTTAGAAAACAAAGCAGCGGGCCACCAGGTTATAAACTCGAGGCCTGAGACTGTTGAAGCCGCCGTAGACGCAATACGGTGGTATCAGTTAAACCAAACTGCCATCTATGGCTCTAAGACGGAGCCGGAACCCGTGAAGCCTGTGGACACAATATGCGAACACCCCAAGGTACAGGCAGTCACGAGCCCAGCTCTGTCCCGTAGAGACTCCTCCCCAAAACCCAGACCGAGGTTGGAGGACAGAGTCTCTATTTTAGAGACCAAAATGGACAAAGTCCTGACAATACTCTCGGACGTCAGCATAACGCTTAAAGGCCTAACTGAATAGTCCAGGTTCCGAACCAGGTCACCCTCCCCACGCCGAAACAGGTGCTTCATATGCAATGAAGCAGGGCATTTCGCTAAAGAATGTCCAAAAAACCGGAGGGGTTCAGCTCATAACCGGAAATCAGTTTCGTTTGACTAAGATGATGAACATACTCAGGAAAAGTATAACGGGCCTATTCACAATCTTAAAGAGTGTGAAAAACAGCCAGAGGGGTCGCCTCTCAACCCTATTGACATGCTTAATCACAATCGTAAAGAGTGTGAAAAGCAGTCAGAGTGGTCGCCTCTCAACCCTATGGACATGCTTAATCACAATCATAAAGAGTGTGAAAAGCAGTCAGAGGGGTCGCCTCACAACCCTATTAACAGGCATAATCACAATCTTAAAGAGTGTGAAAACCAGCCAGAGGTTAATAAACAGGGGTGTGAAAACATGTTAAAAGGAGGAGAAATTATCAGCTAAAGATTCTCAGAACACTTGGTCCCAAAGCCCTGACGACATAACTGTCTGTCAATTAAGGTCTGGGTCTATGTTCCGAGTAGCGGCTGTGGTCAATAGACAGCCTACACAAGCAGTTGTTGATACTGCAGCTGAAGTCACTATAATTTCGGATTCCTTATACAGACAACTAGAACCTATACCACCAGTGCTCAAGAACATCAAACTACACACAGCTGGTAAGAAGTTGAGCATGGTAGGCTTTGTCGTGGGACCCGTGGCCCTCAAACTGGGGAACAAAGTGTACCACGAACGAGTCTATGTGGCTCCAATACAAGATACCATGCTGTTAGGTGGGAGAAGAGATCATTAAAATGGAATTAGAGGGTGGGAATGACTCCCAACCTACTGTAGCTAGGGTGTGTGTAGACCGACGAACGGTAATTCCACCTAATTCAGTAGTTCTAGTTGACTGTTCGATAGACAATGTACTACCACAATATGTTGTGGAGCCCATACAAGTAAAGAGTAATAAACTGTTGGTACCTCGCACCATACATACGGGCAATAGAGATCTTAAAGTGTGTATGATTAACATTACCGACAAGTTTATTACCGTAAAGAAAACGCTTAACATTGCTGAGGCACACTTAGCACACACTGTAATGCCTGTTCCAGATGAAATTTTAAGTGGAACAAATAACGTACAGGTGCAGAAGGTCAGCATGAGCAATGTTGAAGCTAAAAACAACATTCCAGACCATTTATCTGTAATGTTCCATCAGTCCTGTGTCAATCTAAAGGCAGAAGAAGTCGAAGCCTTTGCAGAATTGATAACTGAGTTTCAAGATGTGTTTGCCAAGGATGCATTTGACTTGGGTAACTTTACTGAAATTCACCATCATATTGATACTGGAGATGCCAGGCCAGTCAAACTTAAGATGCGTAGAACCCCTGCCTGTTTTGTTTAAAAAAATGTTGAATGCAGGGGTTATAGAACCATCGAATTCTGACTGGGCGGCTCCTCCAGTGTTAATAAGAAAAAGGGATGGAACTGTCAGATGGTGTTTGGATTATCGGGCTCTCAACAACGTCACTATTAAAGACAGTTTCCCGTTACCCTTAATAGAAGATTGCATAGACACTTTGGCTGGTAACAAGTGGTTTTCCAAATTGGATGCAAACTCAGCTTATTGGCAAATACCTTTAGCTGAGGAAGATAAAAAGAAAACAGTTTTACCACTAAATTTGGCCTTTTCGAATTCATAAAAATGGTCTTTGGTCTGTGCAACGCCCCAGCGACCTTCGCCCGAGTAATGAACCTGGTTCTGAGAGGGCTCACATGGAATATAGTCTTGGCATTCTTAGACGACATAATGATCTTAGGAAAATCCTTCAACGATCACTTGAACAACTTGAAACAAGTGTTCGAACGTCTGAGGCAATATAAATTAAAGCTAAAACCAAAGAAATGTGAGTTCTTTCGGAGAAAGGTAGAGTTTCTGGGACGAATGGTCACAGGCGAGGGTATGGAACTGTCCGATAAAGACATTTCTGTGGTTCGGGAATGGCCTATTCCCAACTCTACGAAAGAAGTAGAACGTTTCGTGGGATTGGCCAACTACCACAGAATATTTATCAAAGACTATGCAAAGTTAGCTGCACCTTTGTATGGGGTAACTGGGAAAAATGCATTTGTGTGGGGTAAGGACCAGGAGCAGGCATTTCAGAACATACAACATGCCTTAACTCACGCTCCTGTTCTTGCCCTGCCGAATAGTACAGACCTGTTTATCCTCGACACGGATGCATCTAAATATGCAATAGGAGCAGAGCTTTCCCAAGTACAAAACGGTGAAGAAAAGGTGATCACCTATGGTAGTTATGCCTTATCACCGGAGCAACAGAGATATTGCACGACCAGACAGGAATTATTAGCTGTGGTACGATTCACTCGACAATTCCGACACTATTTGTTGGGACGAAAATTCGTTGTTAGAACGGACCACAGCAGCCTGACCTGGTTACTGAACTTTAAGAACCCTCAGGGTCAAATTGCCCGTTGGTTAGAGGAGTTAAGTCGGTATGATATGGTTGTGCAACATCGTCCCGGTGCAAAACACGGTAATGCAGATGCCCTGTCAAGGTGTGAACCAATATCGGGAACTTGTAGACATTACACGTTGGGTCAAGACCCAAAGCTCTTGCCATGTGGAGGATGTACATATTGCCAAAGACTGCACAAAAATTGGTTCAATTTCACCTCAGAAGTTGATGATGCAAAAGGCGCCTTGCACAAAAGCGTATCACAAGCAAACACTTGCATGTGTCGCGAGTCATGCAAATCAACCCAACCGGTTGAGGGCCTTATATCACCCCAGGACCAAGAGCTAGATGACATGAGTTGGCCCTGGGACCCTGGTGGAGTTATAGTCTATGACCCACAACCCAACATTTGTGATGGACATTTGCCCAACCTTTGCGATGGACTTTTGCCCAACCATTGTGATGGGAGTAGGGTGAACATAGTCAGGGACCACCAAGGTGTGTACTGGGGTCAGAAAAGAACGGAGCTAGTAACACTGCAAAATCAGGACTCAGATTTAACATTGCTGTTGGAGTGGCTAAAAGACAAACAGGAACCCGAAGAGGGAGTACTGTTTGCAGCCAATCAAGCGGTAAAGTATTATTGGATTAATAAAGACATTCTTTCTAGTGGATGGAGTGCTATGGAAGCAGATGGAGGAAAACAAAGATAAGGTCTTGATCATTCCATCAGACCTCAAAAATGAAATCCTTGAAATGCACCATGACATTCCGTCCGCAGGCCATCAAGGTATAGACCGCACAAAAGAAAAATATTTTTGGTATGGCATGTCAAAAGATATAAAAAAAATCATAAGTTCATGCGCGGTCTGTAACCAAAGCAAATCTATCACGCGTAAAAGTCGGAGTCCAATGATACAATTCCATGCTGGGTCTCCAATGGAAAGGGTACACATCGACTTCCTAGGTCCACTAACCCCAACTGATCGGGGTAACAAATACATATTGATGATAGTGGACCAATTCACTAAATGGATAGAGTGCGTACCAACCACTTCCATCACAAACGGCAGATGTTACAGCTCACGCGTTAATAAACGAGTTCTTCTCTCGTTTTGGCTATGCGTTAGAGATATTTAGTGATCAGTGTCGAAACTTCGAAAGCGACCTATTCACTAAGATCTGTGAAATTACCAGAATTAACAAAGCCAGAACTACACCCTTCAGACCTTCTGGGAATGGGCAAGTGGAAAGGTATAATAGGACTCTTATGGACGCCGTGCGCTGCTATGTTCAGAAATCCCCAAAGACTGGGACATATTTCTATCACAAATTTCGAGTGCCATGCGATCTTGTGTCAACAGGCAAACGGGGTTTACACCTAATAAATTAATGTTAGGTAGAGAGGTAAATCAACCCCCGGATCTTATGTACCCAAAAAGTCATGATAACTTAAGGGATTCTGATCCGGACAGCTATGTGCGTCTGTTAGAGAATGCCGTTTCATTGGCCCATAAAACAGCAAGGGACACCTTAAAAATGTCACAAAAGAGAATGAAAAGAGATTATGATTTACGGACACTGGAAAAATCATACAAAATAGGCGATCTAGTTTATATCGAGAATAACGCCCCAAAAAAAGGGGTCAGTAAAAAACTACTCCCCCTTTGGAAAAGTCCCGGTATAATCATTTCAAAATTATCGGCAGCATTATACCGTGTCAAATTAAGGCACTCGATAATCACAACTCACCATGACAAAATGAAGCTGTGTATGGATCGTCAGATTCCCGAATGGTTGCAAAATTATAAGAAAAATCTAAAATCCACAACTCAGAAGGGGAATGAACCATCGATAGATGGTAAGGAACTTTTCTGTGTATGTAGGAAGCCATATTCGGGAGAATTTATGATTCAATGCAATAAGTGTGCCGAATGGTATTATGGAGCCTGTGTGAATATCACAGTACAAGAGGCCCGTGGTATCAAAGAGTACCAATGCCCTATTTGCAAGGGCTAATCTCTGCTCAATCTCTTTCAGGAAAATGGCCTTTACCAAAACTATAGAGCTGGTGGAGGGCCACCTGAGGACAGGGAAATAAATGAATCCCCGGTGTCTTATCCGCGACACTTTAGTCATGGCTCAGTGGAGTTCCAGAGATTGCTAATCTCTATGTACCAGCTGGCCGTTAAACAGAATAACTGGCCTTGGGTAGAGAAAGCTCAATTAGAATCAGTAACTTTCCTCTCGGAATCGTGGATTTTACAAAATCATCCACACAAATCCAAAAACAGGAATCGAGTATCTATGCCCAAGATCAAGGAACAGGTTTATGAGCCATCATCCATCTGTAAGGACATTCGCTTGGTGGATAATCCATCACTTCCCAAACAGACTATATCTCTGGTTGGGGGAGCGATTGTTCTCACAGGTGGAACTGGGCATGAGGATGAGTTACCATCAGATCCTGAAGTGTATGTGGGTCCACCTGATGTTAATATGGAGGATCACAATATCATTATGGGATGTGAAGTTCATGCAGCATCAGGACCTGTTGTGGATGTTCACCTTAATATTCACAATACTCCTATCTCACCTGAGAGAAGTGAAGAATGTGTCAAAGGCGACCATCCAATTGTCATGGATACCCATGTTCCCAATGCTATACCAAGCGATGGGATAAGTAATCAGCGTAAGCGTAGGAATCGGGGGGCAAGGAGGAAGGGTAGGGGTATCGGAGAAGGGAAACAGACCAAGCATTTGCCCTTGATGAAGGTCACTATTCAAAATGTGTCAGATGTCCCTTGTCCGATTGCCTCGACCTTGCCTTCTCTTCCTAGTAATGACGTTGAAGTGGAGGATCAAGCTCAGGACGCTATTGTGGAAGTCCCGGAAAGGCCTCCCAAGGCAGCCTGGTTTAAATTTGCGAAGTACTCTGCATGCCCAATGATTGGTTGCAACAGGAAAACCAAATCCATGAAGCAGCATGTAACTTTCAGGCATATGCCGGAGCTGTTTTGGGAGACTTGGCCGATAGAAACAGTGGAAGCCTCAGAGTTCCAGGCTAAAAGAATGGCAGCCCTTGGGCTCCTGAGCTCGTGGTTACTGGGAACTGGTGAACCCATAGATCAGCTGGTGCACATCATAAATGATCGGGGTTTGGTCCCGTCTTTGTCTACCATTACCAACAAATCTGCAGTGGCCATGCATGAGCTCTGTAGATTTAATGGGTGGAGGGTGCCAGTTGAGGGGTTCACCTTGGCTCCTTTAAATTCCCCCGCCACTTTAATTCATTGGCGTCCCCTGGACAGCTTACTCAATCTGGTCTCGGTGGGCCAATACAAGGAGTTCCTGAAGACCTATAGTGAGGAGTCAACTTCCTTGAATCTGACGGAAACAGTGGCGGAGGGGTTATCGGAGACTAACCTCAGTATAAACCCTATCACAACTCAGTATGGAGTGGGGGATTTACCCCAAACCTCAGAGTGTGAACCACTTGGGATACAGAACAGGGTCCTCAACCCGATGGGTGTATTCGATGCCATTGACAAGTCATATGCATCTGGACAGATCTAGACGGGCATTGTGGGGGAAAGGGTCAAACGCCTCGGTAAGTGACCTTTTGTCCGCACAATTGGTCGTACAGCCTTCTGTCCAAGTCAATATCAAGGGTGTTGTGACTGTTTATTGTGATCCTGAGGATTATCCTAAGTCTCTCTCAGAGGTGCCCGGCGTAAAGGTAGTAATAGGGGTTCCCCCCCGTAAGGTACACCTCTTTTCAGAGGACAGAGAGAGAGAATTTATAGCTCTCTTGGGGAACCCCAATGTTACTGCCCTGGGAGAGGTGGGTCTGGACATGACTGAACCCTGTCACACCTGGCAGCATCAAGAGGATACCTTAAGGCGTATCCTACCCCAGAGTCGTGTAAGTTTACCACGTGTCCTTCATATAAGAGGGAACAATAGTAGGGAGGGATCAGACCTGTACCTAAAGGCATTCCATATAGTCCAAGAGTACTGTGGCTGGTCCCAACCTATACACTTGCATTGTTTTGGGGGTAGTGCAGACGATGTGAACGGGTGGCTCAGTTACTACAGGAATTGCTTCTTCGGATTCACAGCCAATGTTAAGCACTTCTCAGACGTTCAGCTGCTGGGCTTGGCGGCAGTCCCGGAGAACCGTATATTACTCGAGACTGATTCCCCTTACCTGTCTCCGGCCCCGCATCAAAAACCAAACAACCCCTTATTCATAGGGGATGTTGGCCGCTTGGTGGCTGAGAGGCGTGGTGGGGATCTGGCCGGCCTAATAGGTGCATCTCTTGAGAAGGCGAAAGTTCTGTATGGGTTCTAAGAGGCAATTCGGATATCCGCAGTGCACCCACTGGGACGATACACGCATACGCCACACTGTCTCTATAACCGTTTTTATAGAGCCATCAATACTATTACTAGAGACATGGGATTCTTGCACTTTTAAGGTAAACTAATCACAGTACTCTGTTGAGATGTGTGAACCTCTTTTATATATAAGTAACTTGCACCTTTGCAACTTCATCACTTGTAATGTAAATAATCACAGGACTCTGTTGAGATGTGTGAAAGTTTTTTGTATATAAGTAACTTTTACAGTCACAACTCCATCGTTGAGGTGTGAATATTTTAACATAACCTTAACTTTTATAATAATACTTTATAATTCAATGTCTGTTGGTAACTCGCGACCTTACACTAAACCCGTACTACAGTGGGTATTGTAAATCTTCCTTATTACAATCTTCAGGCTAGTGATTTATATGAAGTCTGGATTGTACCGCCACTGGTACACGGGATGTACACGCTTGGTAAGAGTGAGCCATTGCTGACGGTGTCGGGGGACCAGCAGGCATTAGGGGCTTTGCCCTTTTTAAAAGTGTAAGGAGTGTAGTATTTCTACTACTGGTGGATCGACACCTGCAATCCAATCTAGTCCATTGCGCCTGCGCCGAAGCGGGTGACGTCACCATTTACCCGCTGGAAGCCAGTTCAAGCTCGACCACCAACCTGTACACACCACTTCGCTACTTGCACCACGTATCTCTCCTCAACGGACCGTTATACTGGGTAAGTATCGTAGTACGGGTACAACATTATAAACACTTTTTCTGCCAATAGATATCAGTATCAGTTTACCACTCGTACAAGCGTTGTTAGTTAAGGAAGTACAGCCGCCATATTTGTTTCTCATGGGTACCGATCGCCGGTGTAATATTGTAAAATATTGCCTTTGGTACTGAAATAATTAGCATACTCAGTGCCCCAGATAAGCAGCTTATCTGCGTATTTCACTCAATTAAAATCGCCAAATACCCAATTAATTTTCCTGATATGAGTACCAGATATGCAAGCAATTTCCTTTTCACTCAAACATTTTAATTTCCAAGCGTATCGAGAGTCAAAGTGTTCAAATAATTGATGGATTGATGTTTTCGTGCGTATTTCAATAGTTACAAAAAGCAGATACTTCCGGTGTTTATGTTGACTGGGACGTTACATAATTATCGATAAAGTGGAGCAGTAAAAGAGAATGATATATAGTTGAATATGTACGCTATACCAGTCTATAATATTGTGTGTAGTCATCTGGGCGCTTTCTTGTTTACTTTTGAAAGCATTTGCATTGTGCAGATGATTAAAATGTCGAAACGGGGACGTAAACCGACAAGCGAGTTACCGTTAAGAAACACTTCTGAAATTTACACATGTGATTATTGTTTCTATGGAAATTAATCATTAATAATGATTATTCATTGACAAACCACTGCCATGAATAACAAGTCCATAAAGTTCACATAAAGACGGGTAAGTTACCTTGCTTGTTTTACCTTTGATCCCCAAATCACCCTATTATTTGTGAAAATTTGAAATTCACTCAATTAACTTTAATTTCATGAGTGAAATGCCCAATAGGTCCAAAAGTTATCTGGCGCACTGGCATACTAGACAAAAATTCTTGCCAATATTGGTAAAAACAAAAGAGCAACAACACTTTAATAAATCGAAGATGTTTGTTTTGTATTTTGAGATTTGGATTGATTTGATCACCATTACTGTACCATTTAAAAAAAAAAGAAAAAAAAAGAGAAAAGATAGTGTATTCCTGTGCCCTCACTGTGGCATTTAAATCAGAAAGATAGAAAGAACTGTAAACCTGTCTTCACCACCCTTTCTGTTGTTTTTTGTCTCCTTCATTGTATTTTCAAGTCCTTGCTTGCAGTACAGTGCGGACCTACGATGCCATTGCGTTCGGACGCTGTGGTTTCTATAGGACCCTATATCTAATTTTTACTGTGGACATTTTTTTTTATTAAGTATAACTTAATTTTATAGGGTGACTCACATGAACGTTACATATACCGAATAATATAACTACTGATTGTGAATAAGTGTATACAGTATATACGTGTCTTTTTTGTAAATGTACTGAAATACTATGCGCATGAATACACGCATGAACATTTTAAGAATGGAAAGTTTCAATAGCGTAGTCACCCGGATGTCAAACATCTCATTAATATTTATTCATTTCAAAAACTTTCACGGTAAAGCTGCTCGTCCAAAAAAAAAATAATCAGAAATTACACTATATACGACTCCAATGAGTCAGCCATGCTCAAAAATACAGACAGTTGTTTACAATAGGGCCATTTATAAATTAACATTATGTAAAAATAAATGCATATAGTGAAATATACACAGGACGTCATGCATCATTATATAACTTCAACCAGACAAACACATGTTTATACTTGTAAAATAAGGTAAAAAATACAATTAAACGAAGGGATTTGTATTTAACCTTAAATGTAATTAAAGAATGCGAAGCATGTATGTCAACTGGAATCTTGTTCAAAACTATCATTCCTGAATGTCCAATTTATTAATTTAATGTTTAATTTATATCTTTAGACACACGAAACGTAAACAGTTTTAGGGTATGGTACTTCTTTTTTTCCAAACTGAATAAAATACGCATGAATCAAACCTTCCTAAATGTAATGAATAGTTAAATTCACGTTATGCTGCTTAATTTAATATTTTAATTCAAGGACACCAACCTGAGAATTCTAAGTATAAGACGGGGTTTTTATTCTTTGACAGCATGATTGTTTTAGATAAATAGTGCAAAATAATATATATCTATATTGTACTTACTTGTTTTAGTTCCTGAGACGAATACTCTATAAAATGTCAATACCTTAACATATATCGTGGTAGCTTAAAATTTCGATATTGCGTGCTGTTAAATAGTATCATGTCATTGAATCTAAAAACGTAAAATGCCAATATTTTAGATATTGCACGTCTGATTGCGTCGTTAAATCCAAATGCCATTCAAAATCGGCGGGTAAATTGAAGCGTAAGAGGCCTATGTACTACTAACTGCACCACACGTCATCTCCCAACTCTAAACCGCACCACACGTCATCTCCCAACTCTAAACCGCACCACACGTCATCTCCCAACTCTAAAACTCTCAACAATCTAGCTTTAAACAAGAACTAATGAATTGGGGAAAAAAGGTTTAAACCCAACACACTCTCACAAAAAGGTATTACACTATTATTATCTCGTTTTCAGGGTCTTAAGCGTGATTTATATCAGTGATTAGACTGCATACGCTGTTCTATTCTGTGATAAGAGTTTGTGATGTGAAATTTAGTTCATACTAAGAGGTGTCGGTGATTATCAAAAGACTGGCAGTAATATTCCACTATCTTCCATATTATGCAAGAGTCTGTGATGTGAGATATGCACAATGCTATATAATGTGATTATCACAGCATTAGAGTAATGGTTCACTATAATCCACATCTGCAAGAGTATGTAATGTGAGATATATTCAATACTATAGAGTGTGATTATCACAACATTAGAGTTATAGTCTACTATATTTCACATCTGCAAGAGTGTGTGATGTGAGATATACATGTAATATGCAATACTATAGAATTTGATTAGCAAAGCATTAGAGTGAAGTTTCACTATATTTCATATCTGCAATAGTTTGTGATGTGAGATATAGTCAGTACTCTATCAGTTATCACAGTTAAGTATGATTTAATTTAATACAACATGTACATTAATGATTAATATCATCGTGTGCGTATAATATGTTATGTTATACCACACATAACACGACCAGGCTAACTCATCATTCGAATACTGATTACCACCCTCATTCTTACTATCACCCAGTCCCTCTCATAAATGTGATATTTATAATAATATTAAACTATCAAAAGTGTGTATGAAATTGTGTTTATTTAAATATATTATGTAAATCGCCTACTCTGAACATGCTGGAGGAAATAAAGAAATAAACATGTGCGCGTGTATGTCCTTAGAGTGTGATTGATTGATTGAATTGGATTTTAAAGTCGCACCAACAGCTAAGGTCATATGGCGACTTTCCAACTTCCATTGGTGGAGGAAGACCCCAGGTGCCCCTCCGGGCAATTTTCGTGCACGGGCGGGCACCTGGGTAGAACCACCGACGTTCCGCAAGCCAGCTGGATAGCTTCCTCACATAAAGATTCCTAGGCCCCTGAGGGATCGAACCTACAGCGGTGAGGGGCAAGTGATTTCAAGTCAGAGACGTTAACCACTCGGCCACGGACGCCCCCCTTAGAGTGTGAAGTTGAACTGTGAACGTGTCAGCAGGTTATGTAAGTGGCTAAAGTTGAGCTGTGAACACGCTGGGATGATAATTGACATATATTTATAAACCCTGGAACCCGTCAGCAGGTTATGTAAGTGCCACTAATTGAATATTCAATCAGTGCATTTTGACACCGAAACGATATTCACATCTTGACATCATAGGTAAGCATCCTGTAAAGTTTGGAAGCAATCGGTTGAAAACTATGGGAGGAGATGGACACACAAACTGTTCCGGGCGGCCGGAAAGACGTACATACGTACTGAAGGAAGGTCACTTCAAGGACGGAAGGACATGGCTAACGCTATATGCCCCCTCAGCCTACGGTGGTGGGGGCATACAAACAAAAAGCTGACCTTCCTACCCATTTTTTTTCAGCAATGTTTCAGTAAACACATGTACTATTTTATTAGGCCTTAGACATATAATTGTTTACACATTTTGCTTAAAGTCATATATATAACAATTTCAATTTTAAATTAAGATTATGATTTAATCTAATTTCGAGTTAGTTCTCACCTTTAAAATAGAGACAGGTATATTATATTTAATTATTTAGGGCTTTCAACTGTACAGAATGTACATTTTATCGAAGTACTTTGCCCGTTACATAGGCAGTGCCTATTTCATATTATTTAATACATACATTCATTGACCTAATAACAAATTCAATTTATTAATCTGTCTGTGATATATACAATGAACAATTATTCATAATTTTGATAGAGCATCATCAATAAAACTGGCCAATTAGTGACCAGAAATAAGATCTACCTTATTCATTCTGGTAGGTGATAAACTCGGTCTTTATCCTTGATGTTCAACCAAGTTTACTGTTAAAATTAAGGTATCTACAATGTGATTCTTTTAAAACCCTGCATATTTCATGCACATTCATGCAAACTGATTCAACTTACATATATTTCAAAATCAAAATCTCGAAAATTATCATCTTTTCACTTGGTCAAAGATTTTTATTTTACTATAGAACCTAAGGATAAAAACCGAGTAACACAAATGTTATCACCTACTGAAAATAAGATAAAATATCAACATCTCTGCAATGAAAAATTATGAATTACACCACAGACCTAATAACAAACCTAATAACAAATAGATTGGACACTACGAAAATTATCTAAATTTCACGTGGCACAGTGCGAAAATTTCAGAAATTATTTCCCAACTTTAAACACACATATTATGAAGAGTTTTATAGATACAAATTTCATTCATGCCAAATACCATCACAAATTTAGTTTTCTTTCCAATGATAGTATTTTTCTTTCTCTTACATTTAGAGCAAAAAAGGAGTTTGACGGAAACTTTGACTATGTCAAAACCTTGATTTTTAAGAGAAAAGCGAAAAATGATGACATTTTTGACTTTAAACATCTTTTTTTACAATTTCTTGCTTTTAAAATAAACATAAATTATTATAATACCATTTTGATATTCACTATGAATCGTTTGAATGTATTCTCATCAAAATCAGTAAATAATTGAGAGAGGAGATAGAAGGAAAAGTTAAGGTGACACGTGATATTTTGGTTACTTCATTGGTTAAGATAGGAAGTTTCCTATCTGTTTATTAATATGTCTGTGATTACACTTACAGATAGCTAGATCTATATAACATACAAGAAGTTCATACCCTGGCGTTGATTGTATGCGTATATTGTTTGATACGATCAATATTCCAATTCAGATTCTCCAAAAGTACCATCAATTGTCTCTGATTGAAGAATATATAACAAACAGTAGCAGTTCGACATAGTTATACAAAAGTTCAATTTGTAAATGGAGAAATGTAATCTAAGGGAGGTAACTACAATATTTAACGTGTTCGCGTATATGTATAACTGCGGGAGGTAACTGCACTGACGCGTTTATATATTATCAGGGAGTAAGTACACTTACTGCCTAATATTATGAACAGAAAATAATAGTATTAACTGCACTGTAATGAGCTGAGTCGAACTAGGCACACCGACACAAAAAGGTTATGTCACCAACAGGAATGTACATTCCAGGCCACCCCTCATTTACATCGGGATAAAACTATGCAAAATAGACCGAGAACCTTTTCCCCTCCAAACATGCAGATTGATAGTTGCTGCACATTCATTCTGCTGTGAACGCTTCATTTTTCGCTGGAGCCAATATCATTATTTTTAGCTACCATCCAAGTAACACCTGAACAAAATACACGGATGACGTATAATCATGGAGATGAAAATGATATAATGAATATGAAAGCATTTGCTATATATAACTTGACATTTTAATTATGTACATATGTAAATAAGACGTTAAAATTGTATGAACGAATGTTTCCAGAGTGTTCCCTTTGGACAAATTTGTTAATAACAATATTTCAAAATATCCCTATTTTACGACATGTATATAGTCATGTCATGTATATATAATAGTCATGTCATAACACATGCAACATAACAGAAGCTTTATTAACAGATATATGCTAAAACGATAATTATGTTATTTAGACCACTCGTGCGTTCATTTAAAACAATATCAGTTATCGTCAAATATCGACATGATACAGAAGTTATCATAGTTTCCATTGAAATGTACATTGATGCAAAACATGAAATATCACTGACTTGATGATTGTGTACTGTTTGTACACAGTCGGTACTGTTTATACACAGTCAGTACACAGTCACGTAGAATCCATTTAAATAAACATGGGTGTATGTGGATGTCAATTGAATTGAACTGGGTTTTAAGGTGCACCAACACATGAAGAGATTATATGGCGCCTAACAGGCATGAACATGCCAGGCTCATCTTCCATGTACATTGAGATAAAATATGGAAAATGGGCCTAGAACAGTTAAAGAAAAAGTGTGTGCTTTGTTGCTCCAAATCAAGTACAGTGACAAGTTTGTTTTATTTCATTATCTTGAAGTACATGATATATGCTAACGACGCTGCAGTTCGTAGGAAATACTTTTTTTTTAAATCTGTTTTTCCTGAGGTTCTTCAAGTCAGTAACAGTATATATATTCCACTATTGTTATCGAATAAGTAATATACTTACATTAATATATCTCAAAAAAACATGTCTGCGATCTATTGATTTTAAAAGTGAAATATGCTTAGGAAAGGAAGTTCAAACTAGTCTATGTACCAAATTAAAACCGTTCAGCTTATACTGGTACCTATCTGGTCTAGCTTCGACCAAACTGTTCTACTTTTATTGCCTATTAATGCTGTCTTGTTTGTTAGAGTATATAACCTGGGGGGGGGGGGGGGGGGGGGGGGGGGGGGGACCCAACTTCTCTTATCGTGCAAAAAAACACTTTTGGTTTACCCGGAACGATAAACTCGTGATTTTTTGCATATCAATAGCAGAAACTGTACTATATACGAAACCACTGTATGGATTAATGGTATTCTTTGCATTTCGTAACACCAACGCATTTTCTACGGAAACCCGTAAGTGATAAGAAAATATTGGTATTCAAAGAAAAAATGTGTACAAGTTGTTAGCGATATGATTTTGTTTTGTACATAAATAAGACATAAGCATGCCTGATTATATTCTGCCTATGCGAATTGCAATTTTCAAAAAAAATAAAATAATTAAAGCGGTTTAATGATTGAAGATTGGCAGATGAAGGGACGGAATCCACCTTTTGGCTAAAACTTTCGTGCACGTTGTTAATAACTTCTGTAATTGTTTTCGGTTAAAACCAACTTTACTGTGAAGCGTTATATCGTTAAGATGCCACTTCCTTACGAGCAAGGCCGATTTTCAGAATAGAGTTAT